>JAUTXW010003092.1:0-52743 GCA_030620095.1 Kuschelorhynchus macadamiae
CGTTCTATATAATTTATTTATTATTCACTATTCTTTCAGAAAATACAACAAAGTGGATTTGTTAAAATAATGCAGTTCTTACCCTCAATTCCTTCATTTTCTTGGCCAGATCGACCAAATCTTTGGTGGCCCTGACATTGGTACAGGTGGCTTTCTTAATGTGTTCATCGAACCGGATAGTGGCCGCACAGTGGAAAACGACATTAACTTCGCGCAGGATCGTCTCCAAGTCCTGTTCTCCCAGTCCCAACAGGGGAAGGGCACAGTCTCCTTCTATAATGGCGACTTTATCGAATATTTCCGACTGGACCGCTTGAGTTGATCGAATATCTAATACAACAAACAATGGAAATTTAAAATATAAGCTAAAGTTTATAAACGCCAAATGTGCTAATGCCTTTTGACACATTTCACGCAAAATTTGACGTCATTTTTCCTGTTAACAAATCGAGATATATTGCACGTCAGTTATTGAACTAAAAAAATTACCTAACGCTTTATGTTCAAAAATCCAATATGGCAATACAAGATGGCTGCCTACTGAAATGTTAAAAAATTATTAAGATTAAACCCTTTATTTGAATCAAGTATTATGTAGAAATCAAATGGTAAAATGTTTCAGCCTGAAAAAACTACTTTATGGACTGATGTCAAATTCTGTGCCATAACAAATTATAGTATAGAGATGAACTAGTAAAACTGTGGTTCTAATTCAATATGGAACAGAATGACGGCCAAATAAAATATTTGTATTCCTAAAAAAATTAATCTTAGGTTTTACATACACTACGCATCAAAATTAACGCACCACCAATTAGCGAACCGCTGAACGGATTTTGATGAATTTTTTTTTAAATATAGATTTGTTTATTGCTAAAAACGCGGCGATGTGAGTTTTTATTAAAATATTTTTCAGCATCCAGGGGCCAACAGTGAAAGTTATTTTTCTTCAGAATATTTGAGAAACACCCTGTGGATCGTTTCAGCCGCAACAGCTGGTATACGCTGGATGAAAATTATAGCCCCATGTTTTCTTAACAATTTTGTTTTTGTTTCATGTCAATATCTCTATTTTTAAATGAAATACAAAGTAAAAGATTAAAGGGCACTAGTTTATTTTGACAATTTAAAAATGACAATAATAACAATATTGGTAGTGTAACAAACTTTTCCGTTCGTTACAATGTTTGGTTCAAAATTCAATTTAAACTAAATAATATTAACAATTTTCTAATTAATAGCATCAAATCACAATTTTACTGGATTAACAATTGCTTGGAATATTAAGTACCGCACGCATGGCACCGAAGTTATTATATCGATTCCCGAATCAACAGATCGCAAATTCTCCCTTTGTAAAACACGTTCGAAGGAAATTTCTAGATTCAGATTTCGTCCGCCACATTTTAAATAAAATTTATACATATGCTTTTCAATTTCATGAATATTATTATAAAATGGTCCCTAATTGATTTTTAGATTGATCAAATATTAACTATTAATTGGGTTTTTCGTTATTAAAAATCTTAACTGCCAAAAATAGATTCTGAATTGGCGCCATGTTTTGGTGAGACATACGGATGTACTGTTTTTATGTAGTCCGATTCCATAAAACCGAGTGGGTCAGTCGTTTCGAGCCTCTTTTGCAAAATTTCTATTGTTGAAAGCAAACATGAGATAAGTTAGTTGGAATTTAGTTAATATTTTAACTTAGTCAGCCTAGATGCTGGATTAAATCCTCCAATAAAATCTCAATTCACTAGTGGATTACTGCTTTCTTAAGCCATATCATCTGTTTTTTTTTAACATTTTTCCTCTTCTCTACAATTTTTTCCCTGCCACTTTCAATTGTTTTTAATTATTAATTGGAAAATGAATATTAAAAGTAAATAATCAATAAATGAAGAATTTATTGTATAATTCAAAATAAAAGTGATTATAGGCGGAAAATTTAATGGCAACTGTTTTGTGCTAAATCTTCTCAATTCCTGGAGGAAGAAGTCCTTTTTTAGTACCGTGTGGTTATTTTTCTGGACAGGTGCTGTGTGGCCAGTTCCAGGGTGTCATTGTCCCTGTTTTGGACTTGGGTAGTCTACAAGGAATGACGCCATAGCAAGGCTATACTCCCGGAGATATGTTGAAAAGATAAGTGATTTATAATTTTCTTATTTTCGCTCCTTTGGATTGATGTAGTGGCCATGCATTAATTCATTAGGAATTACTTAATGCTTATTTGAAAACTACATACCGAAACCTCTCTTCAGTCGTCAATTCCTTCTTTTTATTAATTAATAATTATCTTCAAAAAATATATAAATGGTATAAATTATAAATTATTGTAAAAAAATATATATATATATAAAAATTTTCGTCTTGATTACGTAAAATTTAAGCATATCTTCTTGATTTAAATATATCAAATTTAATGTAAGTATAAATTAATACTTACACTGTGTATAAATATTGTCTATGTGACATTGGTATATTTACTTGTAAAAATTATTATCTGTACTAAAATATTGATTTCTTAAAGATTTTGGACATTTACATTTATCCTAATTAGGCATAAAATTTTTCTTTCTCATAAATTATTTGAGTGTATATTAAATCGAGGTATCATACTAGTGAGTAATATCATTGATATTTCACTAATTTAAAATTTAAGATTGTGGCATTTTATTTCATGGTAAATTTATTGGGATTATGGAACTGAAATTTTGATTTTCTTTTCTATCTTAATTTGAATTTATAATAACTTGACTATTTAACTGACTATTAAGAAATTTGCTTAAAAGTGTTTAGAATTATCTAGAGTCATGTTGTCATTTTAGAAATTTTGCATAAGGTCAAATATCAGCCGATCATAAAATTGAAGTTTCATTGTTTGTTTGTTCAAAAAAGAACTTCATATTATCTACTAATTAAATTAAATCAAACTGATAAAAGATCAGCTGCTTAACTAATTGATAATCAACAACCGAACACATAATTGAGTTTCATTGTTTGTTTGTTTACAAAGAACATCACATAAATAAAATTTAATCATATTGATAAACGATCAGCTGCTTAAAAAATATTAAAAAAATCTAATTACCAACTAAATTTATTTAACCCATTTAATTTCTTTAGATCTATATGATTTTCTTATCCTTGCTGACTTAAATCGTAATTTATTATCTTTGTTAAATTGAATCGTTTGAATATTTTTAACTTAATTTTATGAGAAAATGTACTTTCTAACCTTAATTTAATAATTAATTGATTTTTATGCATATATTGAATGATATAAATAACCAAACCTTTTCCAAAATATAAAATATAATCATTTCAATTGTAAGAGAAATTTAATTTCACTTCCACTTCTAAATTGTTATAAATCTATATATGTGGAAATTTATAAACTGACGTATGTCAGGTACTTATATTGTAAAAATTGAAAAGAATATTCAAAAAAATACACAGTCCAAGGAAAAATAAATTGGTAGTTACGTGATTTGGTTTTTCATTTATTTAATTTAGGTCACATTAGCATATATTTTATCTTTATTTTTTTATTAAATATCTAAATCTAATTATTTTAAGTTGCTCTCTTCCTTTATTTTATATCTGTATATCTTTCTTCTTCGAGCTCCTATAGCTCTGGCGCCCATAGCCAAATTATAAAAAAACTTTTCCAACGTTTGCTAAGTTCAATTAGCCGGAGTATTTTACATTAAATTTATAATCTTGTTAAGTTGTTCTAAAACATCAGCTAGCCGAGTCGAACTTACGATTTTATAATAGTTTTTCTTAGTGATCTTAAGAGTCATTTAACAAACATAAAAATATAAAAAAAGCACTAAAGAAAACTTTATAGTGGTAAGGACAGAATTAGAAAAAAATTGAGAATATCAATATCGCGTGTTTCCGCCTCTACTCTGAATAAAAAATTCCTCCTTTGACGAATGTTACACTGTGAATAACGCTCATTTAGCCTGCGTAGTACTCGTACGCGTCGGTCGAAACTGTACAAACAAAACTTCGACTCGTCCGTGAACAATACTCGTCCCAACCTCAGATTCCAGTTTACATGCTGTCTGGCGAATTGCAGTCTCGCTCTACGATGGTTTGCGTTTAACCTCGGTCCTCTTGTTGTCTTCCTACAGTGGATACACTTATTTGGACGTTATGTGTAGCGTTAAGTTGTACCTGAAGATTTCTTGCTGTTACAAAACGTTCTCTCAAATCACGTAACCGAATGAAACGATCCTGATTCACTGTTGTTCCTCGGTGCCTCCCTTGCACATGGCGTCGGTTATGGTCGTTAGTTTGCTCAAAACGGTGGACAACGCGTGATATTCATGAATGAAAAGAACTCTCGTCTCCCAGCTATAGCACGGTAGCTTAATCCTGCCTCGGCCAATGTAATTGCTGCTAGACAAATTCCTTGTTTGACGCTACATAGCCAAAATTTTAACGCTTTTCAAAGATAAAATTGACACATAATAAACAAACATGACAGTTTGCCAAACTTGTTCATTTCATGGCCTACCCTATTTTAAGATGTTGAATTGTTAAAATAAACTAGTGCGCTTTAATTTTTTGACTCTCTAGTTTCATTTAAACATGACATGAAACAAAAACCAAATTGTTAAGAAAATATGAAGCTATAATTTGCATGAAGCGTATACCCGCTGTTACGGCTGAAATGATCCACAGGATGTTTCAAATATTCTGGAGAAAAATTACTCTCATGGTTGGCCTCTGTATATGCTCAAAACTAAAATTTCAATAAAACTCACATCACGGTGTTTTTAGCAATAAACAAATCCCACATTTAAAAAAAAATTCATCAAAATCCGTTCAGCGGTTCGCAAGAAAATACACATTGAAATGCTGTGCAATTTATAGTGGTGCGTTAATTTTGATGCGTAGTGTATTTTCGGTTTGTAGATGCCAAAAAGTTTTATAAGTCTAATCAATTCCGTCGGTCCGTCCGTCGGTCAAAAATTAGAATTTGTGTGAGGATGACCTAGTAATATTTTGTTAAAAATCCAATGTGACAAAACAAAATGGCAACCTAGTGAAATGTTAAAAAAAAACACTTATCCAATTTTTCTTATATTTTGCACAAAAATCAAGTATTATGTCGTAATGAACTGGTAAAATTCTGGTACGAATTTTCAGGTTTTAGCGTCCCTGGGTAATATGAGGATGACCTTGAGATTTTGCAAAATTCCAAAAATGGCAAAACAAAATGGACATATTTCAAATTGTGTGCCGTAACTAATTGTGATATATGGATGAACTAGTAAAACTATGGTTCTCATTCAAGATGGCGGGACAAAATGCCTGCCTAATAACATTTTTAATAATCCTGAAAAAATCAATCTCTCAACTTTTTCATACTTTCAGGTTTTAGCGTCCGATACCAAAAAATATTTTTATCAATTCCGTTGGTCAGTCTGTTTGTCTGTTAGTTCGCGGCATAGCGTAAAAACTATTCATCAAAATGACTTCAAATTTTGGTCAAAAATCAAGAGTCCTATGATGATGACTTGGTAACATTTTGGTGAAAATCTAATATGGCTGAACACAAAATGTATAAAAACGGGATGATTTTGTAAATAGCGAAAATTTTCTCTTATTGCATTTCCTAAATCTTGGACATTATCATAGTGGTCTTTGTAAATTCTATTTTCCAGATATCCCCATAGAAAGAAATCTAAAATGGACAAATCTGGGGACCTAGGGGGCCATCTTATAGGTCCATTTGTTCCGATCCATTGATTGGTAAGATTATTGTCCAGAAATAATCTCGTCATTCCAGAATTGTGTGCAAGAACACCGTTCAAGAAATTCTAAAAAAGCACAAATACCACCCATACAAATTTAGGCTCGTGCAGCACTTACAGACAGGGGATGCAGAGCGTCGGGTAGTCTTCTGCAATTGGTTTCGAGAAAGATGCGATATGGTTAGAGATTTTGAAAGGAAGGTTATATGGTCAGACGAAGCACATTTCAGTAATTCTGGTATACTCAATAGACACAATAGTAGATTCTGGTCCCAGGAAAATCAACACCAAATATTTCCCAGAAGACAGCAGGGCAGGTTTGGTCTAAATGTGTCCTGCTTCATATTAGGAACACATATAAAATTTTATATATTTGAGGGAAATCTAACAGCCAATCGTTATATAGAAATTTTAGAGGCAGCTATACCTGAATTACTTGACGATGTTCCTCTAGCGCAAATTAACGAAATTTATTCTCAACAGGACGGTGCTCCTGCACACAATTCTGGAATGACGAGAATATTTCTGGACAATAATTTTACCAATCAATGGATCGGAACAAATGGACCTATAAGATGGCCCCCTAGGTCCCCCGTTTGTCGATTTTAGATTTCTTTCTATGAGGATATTTGGAAAATAGAATTTACAAAGACCACTATGATAATGTCCAAGATTTAGGAAATACAATAAGAGAAAATTTTCGCTATTTACAAAATCATCCCGTTATTTTGATTAATTCCCTAAAACGAATACGAAAATTGTACGAAGCATGCATAGAACAAAATGGAAATCAGTTTGAACAGTTCTTTTGATTTCCTTGGTTACTGTAGTTCTTATACGACAGTTGATTTTTGCTGAAAGGCTTGTTACATAATAATTTATTACTGTTTTGTTCTTGTGTTACATAAATCTAGATAGGTGGTACTTTTTTGGCGCGAAATTATCAATACATATTTTGATAAATAGATTTAGTTACATATTTATTTTGATTTATTGTTAGAATGTAGATATTGTTAACGACTTTAAATAAAAAGGAGCATTGTTTTGCATGGCCTACTGCAAAATTTGGGATGATAATTATAAAAATTAGGATTTTTGTTGTTGTTTATTAAAATAGACCCATACTATTATATATTTTGAGAAGCTTTTAAAAGGACAAATCAATTTCTGGACAAATATACAGGGTGTCCCATTTAAAAAAACACAACTTTGGGTCATATCTAAAAAATAACAACTCAAATGAAAAATATGACTACGCCACTGGATCCAACGTAAAAAACTGTATAAGTAGCAATTTTTCCCTTTGCGTTAAGTTAAACGATAACCGAGATACGAGGGGGGTCCCAAAATGCAAAATTTTCTATTTCGCCCTGTATCTCATAAACGAAGAAGGCTATGAAAAGTTTGTTTACGGCTTCATGAGTTTCACAAAAAATTCGCTCAGGTTCGTGAAAACCGCAAGGTTCTATCTTTAAAAATAAGCGAGATACCCTGCTTTTGCAACCAAATCCGGCACCCTGTACAAAATATTTTAAAAAATAAATAATAATCATAATAATATTATTAATAATAATATAATAAATTAAAAAATCGGTAAATTGCCTTTACCCGGAACTTCCCTCGTTAAAAATATTCCCTGTTATTAGAAATAATTTAGTGTGACCCAATTTATTCAGGCCATAATCATTTAGTAGTGATAAATATACTTTCGTACCAATATTTTACCAGTAAATTCGAATATTCTCTCCAGAAGGGACATTATAATAGTAAAAGGAAAAAGAGAAACATAAAAGTCCAATCAGCTTTCTTGTGTCAAAATGTATTTAATTCCTGTGCGTTTCGATCCTAGGGGATCATTATCAAGGTACAACTGATTGTAGGAAACAGGACAAAAACTTTTCACATGAGATAAACTTTCACAAAAAACAGTTATACAGTGTGTATCAGCCAAATGGAATAAATTCGATAATAAATAAATGGGGGCGTGTTCGGAAAAACGCTTGGACCCGTCGATTGGTATTTTTAGTTGCTCATTTTTTCCAATAAAAACTTTTTATACAGGGTGTGTCCTGTAACAGTGGTCAATGTCAACTTTCTTATTTCAAATGTAACACCCCGGATATTATTTAATTTTTGGATTCTTTAGGAGATTCTAAACACATTTTATGTTCAATGTCCTATACCTATCTTCAACTATTTCGGCAATATTAAGTGTTTTCAAATTTATTGCAAAAATTAAGATTAAAAAAATAAAATTATTTATTTCTTCATAATGTATAAACAAAAGTAAAAAGTTAATTTAGGAACTGTTGAATATGCTCGCCGCGAACGTCTTGGCAAATTCCTAATCTTAAATAGAAATTTCTTCTAACGTTATTTAGCATCTCAAGCGTGACCGATCTAATCGCAAGCGATTTTGTTTTGTTTACAACATTTTTAATATGTCCCCATAAGAAAAAGTCTAATGGCGTCAGATCAGGGGATCGCGCTGGCCAGTCTATCGATCCTCGTCTCCCTATCCACCGATTTGGAAATATTCCGTTGAGGTACTGCCGGACATTAATTTGGTAATGGGGCGGTGCTCCATCTTGCTGAAACTATATCATATTCGCTGGAACTTGTGGGTTTGCTGGATCCGGATACAAATTTGTCAAAGTTGGCACGACATTATTTTGGAGCAGTGCTAAATAAGTATCGCCATTCAAATTGCCGTCAATGAAAAAGGGGCCTATGATATGATCCCTAATAATTCCTGCCCAAACATTAACCTTTTCAGGATATTGAGTATGTTCTTCGCTGATCCAGTGAGGATTTTCCCTAGACCAATAGCGGCAATTTTGACGATTTACATGACCGTGAAGTGTAAAGGTGCACTCATCCGAAAACAAAACATGTTCTAATTGAATAACATTGTTATCTAACATAGCCATCATTTGTTCACAAAAATAAGTTCTCCTATCATAATCGTCTTCCATGAGCTCCTGAGTTGGTATCACTTTATAGGGATGCATTTTATTTTCTTTTAATGTTCGAATAATCGACGAATTGCTAATATCGAACATTGCGGCGGCTTGTCGACTAGAAATATGTGGGTTTTCCTCAAACTCAAGCATAATATCCAATTTAGTATCATCATTTATTGAATTGGCAGCTGCTTTTTTTATCTGCCTCACATGTCCAAGCTCGCGAAACTGCTTTTCTATTTTACTAATTGTCCCTTGGGATATATACGGCAAATTTGGAATTTTTTCATGAAATAAGCGAGCAACTTCCACTTGTGTTCGTGTGTTATCTCCATAACCAATCATTTATAGAATTGTTATTTTATGCATTTCTGTTAAATGAACCATTTTTCTGATATTAGGTATTATGCAGTTAACGAAATTCAAAAGCCTATGACACTGACACTGACAACTACTGTCTTGCAAAGAGAAAGGCCAAGCATTTTACACAAAAGTAAACAAAACTTAAAAGTAAACAAAACTGGCTCTTTTTGTTCCATATCAATAAAAAGGAACGCTAAAATGGTTTTCGCTTACATTCTTAATATGAAGACCTAAAATGGTAAATAAGTATTGAGTGTGTTGGAGCGAATTTTTGTAATCAAATAAATAGTTCAGTAACCAGAGCCACTTTCATGAATAATAATAAATTCGAAATAAATAAAATAAAAATAAATTTGAAAACACTTAATATTGCCGAAATAGTTGAAGATAGGTATAGGACATTGAACATAAAATATGTTTAGAATCTCCTAAAGAATACAAAAATTAAATAATATCCGGGGTGTTGGATTTGAAATAAGAAAGTTGGCATTGAGCACTGTTACAGGACACACCCTGTATAAAAAGTTTTTATTGGAGAAAATGAGCAACTAAAAATACCAATCGACGGGTCCAAGCGTTTTTCCGAACACGCCCCCATTTATTTATTATCGAATTTATTCCATTTGGCTGATACACATTGTATACACAAAGTTTAACTGTTACAAAAGACATTGTGATTTAGTTTATGATCCCTGCTTAACAAGCTTTGACAAGCACCTACTTCAAAAAATCCAAAACTCCTGTTACCGACTTGCTTTTGGAATAAAAAATCACCAACGTTTACATAATAAAATATCACCTTCTGGTCGTCTTAAAAATTAGACAAACTTCGACAATTGCATCTTTTAAGATTAGGACATCGCGTTCTTATTGACGAACAGGCAATTTATATTTTCAGAAAGTTTAAACCCTTTGGAAATGTTAACAACTTAAATAACCGCAACAGAAGCTTTATGGTTATTCCTGAAACTCGACATCGGCATTCAGAAGATCGTTCCCTTTTAATATTAGTTCATCTTACAACAGCCTTCCGAGCGACTTCTACAACTTTAGCATCTGAAATTTCAAAAAGAAACTCGTCAAGCACCCTCTTCTTTCGCAGGCCTGGTTTTCGTTGTTGTCGGTGAGCTATGCGAAAACGTACTACCCTTCTAGCTTCTTATACTGTTCAAATGTCATTATTTGATTAATTCTTTTGAGTAATCAACTTTCGATTATTTTAATTTACTGTGTATTAAGTACACTTTTTCTTAATATACTTGAGTATATATCTGTACTTTAATATATTAAGTCTGGACCTGAATAAAGACGATTTATTGTTTTATAATTATATAGAAATACATCGCACTAATTGTTATTCAGGTATTAAAAACACATGTTAATGTCGACTAACAGTCGCGGCATAGCATAGCAAATTTCAGTCAAAAATTTTAAATTTTAAATTTAGTTAAATTTACGTTATACCCCATTTATAATAACTATTCATATCTATAATATACTATGGATGGCAAGAACAATACAAAATCGGAATAAATATAAATTAAAATAACAAAATCACATTTAAAAGCAACTAGTGTGCACCCAAATAGATCAGGGACACTCACCATACTCTTTGAGTAACCGAAAACTCCTATCAATGTGAGAACGTTTACCATAATTGGTAGCATGAAATGGAACCTTAAAGAGGTGGAAGTTCCTCAAACGACGGTTGGGAACATTTAAACAAATTCTCGAGAGAAGTTGGGGACAACTAATCAGACCATGGACGAGATTGAAGATAAAGCACAAATCGAACATCAAACGTCGCTTCTCAAGAGCAATCAGACCCATGCTTTGCGGCTGTGATCGATGATAATTATTAAAGCTTACACCAATTTTGAATCCTACATAACGCAAAAACCTATTCTGAATCCTTTCAATAACGCTAATAGAATTCAAGTATTGAGGAGACCATACCACTGTAGAGTACTCAAGGGGTAAGATCTAACCAAAGAAGTATATAGAGTTCTAATCACACCCACAGACAGATTCATGCTATTTCTATATACAGACCCCAACATTTTCTGAGCTTTAAGAGAAGTTCTCATAATATGCTCGTTGAAGCACAGCTTTTCATCAAATCAAACAATCCTTCACAATATCAACATACTTGAGATGGTCACCATTAATAATGTATATGGATTCAAAGCTCTTAGAACCCTTCCGGAAAGTTATGTAACAGCATTTGCTAACATTGAGTGATAAATTATTGATTATTGTCCATTCATACAAAGCATCTAGGTCATTTTGTAGGGTCACTGAATCTTCCAACTGATCAATCGGCCTGTACAACTTTAAGTCATCTGCGGACATACTCACTGATGAACATTTGATAACTTTCATTATATCTTTGACAAACAGATTGAACAGTAGGGGGGGGCACAGTGGGATCCCTGGGGAACACCCGAGAGAATATCAATTGATTTGGAGATAAAGTTGTTAATTTTTACACTTTGCACCCTTCCAGTCAGTAAACTCCTCAACCATGCCACCAGACGGGCTGAAAGCCCATAGCGCCCAGCTTTGCCAACAATAGGTCAAAACTGACCCGGTCGAAGGCCTTGGAGAAGTCGGTGTAAATAGCATTACCTTGGGATCCCCCTTCAATGCTTCCAACAACTGAACCTTATACTTTACCAAATTACTTGTGGTGAATCTGCCATTAGTAAATCCAGACTGACCTTCACCAATCAAGCCCCTGCACTTCCAAGAGAGTTGATCGAACACCAAACTACCAAATAACTTAGCAGTAGCACATTGGTTACATATTCCCCTGTAATTTTTGATATCCTCCGAATTGCCACTTTTGAAAACAGGAATAATAAAGCTTCGCATTCATAAATCAGGAAATGAAGAGGACTTTATAGATAAGTTAAACAATAATTGCAAAGGCTTACTTATTTTGAATATACACTTCTTAAGAAAGGTATTTGTGCATGGTCAGGGCTACAGGGCAACATATAGGGGAGTTTATCAATTTTAGAAAACACATCTGAAAGAGTAAAACCTTGAATTGAAATATTAAGTGTTTGCTCAAAAGCATAATTAGGCACTGAACCGACCGAACCATCGTAGACGCTACAAAAAAAAATTGCAAATAGATCAGCAATCTCTTGACCACATTCTGCCAATTCTCCATCAAGGAACATTGTATTAAGGTAATTACCCGAATTGTTTTTATGACTCACATACCTCCAAAAATTTCTAGAGTTATGTTGCAAAAACTGCTCAACCCTCTGAATATGATCTGCATTGACACCTCTCGTATTCAATTTTGCAGGCTGATCCAAAACTGGAAAAGTCTAAGTAATCATAAAGTGAGCAGCGTTTTTCCTACAGATAAGATCTTTCAAAATTGGACTAAACCATTTCAGAAATTAAGGGTTATATGGGGATGACCTGCTAATATTTTGGTTAAAATCCAATATGGCGGGGCAAGATGGTGGTCTAGTAAAACGTTAAAAAAGTTGTGACTAAAGAAAACTTATGCAATTTCTTCTCAAATTTTGAATAAAAAAATATTACATAGAAATGAATTGGTAATATAAAAATGTTTAGAGACAGCATATATATATATATATATATATATATATATATATATATATATATATATATATATATATATATATATATGTGTATGTGTTACTAAATTATTATGTACCAAACTAAATTAGGTCACACTGCACTGTTCCTAATAGAGGAAAAATTAATATCAAGGAAAGTTGCGAGGTAAAGGAAATTAACCGATTTTATTTTTTTGGGTATGAAAATTTTGTTCACCCATACAAAGTAACCCTATGAGAATGAAACGGACACACGAAAATGAAACAAATTGTATTGCAGAAGCATTTAGCTTGAGAGAGTCAATTTTTTTGTATATGTAAATATATTTTTTTAATGTTTAAGCACTTGGAGGATTCAAAAATATCTAGCTTTTTTATGTGTACAGGGTGTCCGGATTTGGTTGCAAAAGCAGGGTATCTCGCTTATTTTTAAAGATAGAACCTTGCGGTTTTCACGAACCTGAGCTAATTTTTTGTGGAACTCATGAAGCCGTAAACAAAATTTTCATGGCCTTCTTTGTTTATGAGATACAGGGCGAAATAGAAAATGTTGCATTTTGGGACCCCCATCGTATCTCGGTTATCCTTTAACTTAACGCAAAGGGTAAAATTGCTGCTTATGCAGTTTTTTACGCTGGATCCAGTGGCGTAGTCATATTTTTCATTTGAGTTGTTATTTTTTAGATATGACCCAAAGTTGTGTTTTTTTAAATGGGACACCCTGTATATTTGTCCAGAAATTGATTTGTCCTTTTCAAAGCTTCTCAAAAATATATAATAGTATGGGTCTATTTTAATAAACAACAACAAAAATCCTAATTTTTATAATTATCATCCCAAATTTTGCAGTAGGCTATGCAAAACAATGCTGCCTTTTATCTAAAGTCGTTAACAATATTTACATCCTAACAATAAATCAAAATAAATATGTAATTAAATCTATTTATCAAAATATGTATTGATAATTTCGCACCAAAAAAGTACCACCTACCTAGATTTATGTAACACAAGAACAAAACAGTAATAAATTATTATGTAACAAACCTTTCAGCAAAAATCAACTGTGGTATAAGAACTACAGTAACCAAGGAAATCAAAAGAACTGTTCAAACTGATTTCCACTTTGTTCTATGCATGCTTCGCACAATTTTCGTATTCGTTTTAGGGAATTAAGCAAAATAACGGGATGATTTTGTAAATAGCGAAAATTTTCTCCTATTGCATTTCCTAAATCTTGGACATTATCATAGTGGTCTTTGTAAATTCTGTTTTCCAGATATCCCCATAGAAAGAAATCTAAAATCGACAAATCTGGGGACCTAGGGGGCCATCTTATAGGTCCATTTGTTCCGATCCATTGATTGATAAAATTATTGTCCAGAAATAATCTCGTCATTCCAGAATTGTGTGCTGGAGCACCGTCCTGTTGAAAATAAATTTCTTTAATTTGCGCTAGAGGAACATCGTCAAGTAATTCAGGTATAGCTGCCTATATAGCGATTGGCTGTTAGATTTCCCTCAAATATATAAAATTTTATATGTGTTCCTAATATGAAGCAGGACACATTTAGACCAAACCTGCCCTGCTGTCTTCTGGGAAATATTTGATGTTGATATTCCTGGGACCAGAATCTACTATTGTGCCTATTGAGTATACCAGAATTACTGAAATGTGCTTCGTCTGACCATATAACCTTCCTTTTAAAATCTCTAACCATCTCGCATCTTTCTCGAAACCAATTGCAGAAGACTACCCGACGCTCTGCATCTCTTGGCTGTAAGTGCTGAACGAGCCTAAATTTGTATGGGTGGTATTTGTGCTTTTTTAGAATTTCTTGAACTCTAGTTTTTGGAATCTCTATGCTCTTTTCACTGGCCCTACAAGAGTTTGTAGGGTAAGCTTCTGCATTAGCCAAAACCGTAATTTCCTCAGCCTCCCGATTTTCTTTATTATATGTTTTCGTACGAGGATTGATAAATGATTAAGTAAATTCTTTTTTATCCGATAAAAAGTGGATATATTAGGTTACCTCCTTTCTAGATATCTAAATAAAAATTAAGCAATAGTATTTCAACATACCTAAAAATTAACTATTTACCTGTTAAAATACATCTCAGAAGCCGCTTCAACATTTTCATTACTTAATATAAAACAAGCTAACATATCGTACTTTTCATAATGTTCGAAAGTTTGGTTTTCTTCCATAATAATACAAATATATTTTTACACAATAAATAAATACAAAAAACTAGCGCTATATTTTATATACGCGTACAAAATTGGGAAATGTCATTTGCTTCCAAGAAAACAAAAGAAAACGGCATCGTTTTGCATGGCCTACTGCAAAATTTGGGATGATAATTATAAAAATTAGGATTTTTGTTGTTGTTTATTAAAATAGATCCATACTATTATATATTTTTGAGAAGCTTTGAAAAGGACAAATCAATTTCTGGACAAATATACAGCGTGTCCCATTTTAAAAAACACAACTTTGGGTCATATCTAAAAATAACAACTCAAATGAAAAATATGACTACGCCACTGCATCCAGCGTAAAAAACTGCATAAGCAGCAATTTTTCCCTTTGCGTTAAGTTAAAGGATAACCGAGATACGAGGATGGTCCCAAAATGCAAAATTTTCTATTTCGCCCTGTATCTCATAAACGAAGAAGGCTATGAAAATTTTGTTTACGGCTTCATGAGTTTCACAAAAAATTAGCTCAGGTTCGTGAAAACCGCAAGGTTCTATCTTTAAAAATAAGCGAGATACCCTGCTTTTGCAACCAAATCCGGACACCCTGTATACCTTAAAAATGCAAATATTTTTTTATTTCTGAAATAATATAATTTTTAAGAGTAGTAAACATGGTAAATTTATTTTCTTTTTTTCACGTAGAAGCAAATTTTTCCTTTATATAGGGTTACTGTAAGCTGTAATTAAATTTCTTTTTACACACACAGCACTTATAAAGAGCTATTTTTTTTTTAATTTCACAGACAATTATTATTTTTAGTAAATGTCAAAAAAATGCTTCGAATTAAGAAAACCATTGACGTACATACACATACGGGGAGTAATATGATTGCCAAAACACAGAGTTACGTACCGGAGACTGAAAAATATCTTCAAACCGTTTAGCAGCAGGCACATTCTTCTTGGACCTGATCAAGATGAAAACTTTTTTCACCGGTAAAGCCCTGAGCACTTTTTCTAGGATAAGTTTCCCGATGAATCCAGTGGCACCGGTCAAGAACACTGAACCGTTCTTGTAAAACCTTTGTATGTCGGAGAGTTCGACTGGGGGACCTTCCATATTTACCGTGAAAATGTAACTAAATTGAACGCAATTGCGGAAAACTGCAGTTATAGAAAACTAATAAAATCGCTGAATATTCATTTAGCCTTTGTTTCAAAACGTCACCAAATTTTGTTTGATGTAGGTAAGTTAAAATGTAGGGGAATTCGCAAAAAAATTAAAAAAAAAACAATGTCATTTTGTTCTAGGAGAATCGTGATGATTTCTGTAGACAATAATTGCAAATGAATGGATTTTTTTTGGTAAATAGATTTTATTTACCAAACTAGCGAAGCAAAATTCGGTTAGCAATCGAGCAATCTGTTCCTAGGGGCGAGAGGAAAATTATCTAGTTTTGGTAGTTATTTTAAATAATTTATTTCAGTATGGGCGTCAAAATAAAAAAAATACGATTACAATTATCAATATTAATGGCTGCATAACAGTTACTTCCATTCATTAAATCTAGGGCTGAAATTAACTATTTGTTTGTAACTCGAAGGGAAACATTTTTTCCTATTTCAGAATACACTCAACATGGGGTGGTTGAGGGTTAATTATTACTGGTGGCTGCGGTTTGGAAAAGGTATCCTGTTTTTGGAAGTCAATTGTTGCTGATTGCTGTAATTTGGAAGGATCAAATGTGCATTTTGTTTTGTAAAGACTTGTCCACATAACCTTCATCAACTTTTCTAGACGTCTATCCATAATGCCCTTAAGAGTCGTGATGTCTACCCAAAACCTGTCTGTAAAAAATACTAGTCCGATTGACTTCAAGTTGTGTAAAAATTAAGGATCATATAGGGTTGACCTGGTAACATTTTGGTAACAATCCAATGTAGTAAACAAAAATCAAGTATAATGAGAAAATCAATTGACAAAATTTAGGTATAAATCCAAGATGGCGAATCAAAATGACTGCTTAATAAAATATTTAAAAATTCAGCCAGAAAAAACTACTTAATGGATTAATTTCAATTTTTTTACCGGGTGTACAACTAAGAGAGGCCGGCTGTATCTCAGAAACCACTTATCTTATAGTTTCGGGAAAAAAAAATTGTATAGTAAATCGGCCAAGAGAAAATCGCTGGAAATTATTTTTAACCTCGAAAAATTGCCGCTAGGGGGCGCAACAAGAACTTACGTAAATGTCGATTTTTTTGTAAATTTACATAGTTAAGGTGGGTCGAAAATACAAGCGTAGTATTCTTCAATACGTTGCGCAACTTTTTACTTTCTCACATTTTTTTCTATTTTCAATAATAAAGTGGTGGGGGAAGGTCAAACATTTTTTCTTTCAAACGTTGATATCTCTGTTTTGAATAAACCGATTTTATTGAACTTGGTCTTAAAAAAGGTCTTTTTTCGCTCTATTTGCCGTGCTATTAACGGTCACCAAATTTATTTTGATACTGGTCGCTAGATGGCGTTTTTCTGAAATTCCTCAAATAATACGGATTTTCTCAAAAACTGAAATGGTATGATATGATTTTTTGTCACAGTTTATTTTCTAGTTATGAAGGGTATAAGATAGTGAAATAAAAAAAACCAGGTCCGTATTTAAATTAAGAAAATTCATAATGATCGCTCGAATTCGAAACGTCGGTCGTATTAAAAAACGGACTACACCGAATTACAGAGGAGAAAAAGTGCTAATGATAGAGCGAAAGTTATTTTCATCTATTATTTCAATTTAACCTAAATTTGAAACATTTTGAGAAAGAAATGATGTAAATATAAATCACTACATCCACATCATCTTTAGATCTCCATAAAACATTAAATTAACTCAAAAATTGAACTCTGTATACCCCAAAATCCATAAATCCACATATTAATTATTATATAGCTACTGTCCGCTCCTATGGGAAAGTGAACTTGCATAACCCGCATTATTGGTCGGACCACAATCCTCTCTGGATGCCAGAAGTCCAGAGTCAAGGTCGTTGTAGCGTCAATGTTTGGTGCGGCATAATAAACAACCAAATTATCGGCTCAGTCATTTTCGATAATGCACGAAATGGACGGATTTATTTAGATTTTCTCGAAAATTAGCTGCCAGTTTTGCTCGAGGGCATCGACTTAGACACCATATTCCAACATGATGGCTGCCCAGCCCACTACTCAAACAACGTCAGACGGTTCCTAGATGGGCGTTTTCCCGGAAGCTGGATAGGTAGAGGCAGTATATTTCCCTGGCCACCTCGTTCCCCCGATTTGACGTGTCTAGACTTTTACTTGCGGGGCTACCTTAAGGATTTGGTGTGCCAAAATAGACCAACAACAAGGAAGGACTTTACCAACCGAATTAGAAACGCAATCCAGATGATACCAGTCGCAGAAATAGAAGCTGCAGTAAATTCTACTGTGGAAAGGCTCTGATCATGACGGTAGACATTTCCAACAGTTCACTCGACAAAAATAGTTAATTATTAAACAATTAAAAGAAAAAGAACTTTCATTTTACGACATTTTCTTTGTTTCTTTGTTATTTATAGCTTTTTTTTACACAACAATAAATTGAGTAGCAGGAAATAGTACAGCAAAGAATAAAGCATAAACTCTTTCTTTGGTGTTCTTTTTCCTGCTAATTCTTTTACTGTTTAGTTTTTTATGTTCTGGCTTATATAAATATAATATCATTTCATTTCAATATATTTTTTCTAAAATTTTAGTAAAATTTAAACGATGGATAAAAATAGCTCTCACTTCACCATTGAGCACTTTTTCTCCACTAAAAGTTGGTGAAGTTATTTTTTTAATCCAACGCTACTTTACAGATTCGAGCGAACACCATCAACTTTCTTGATTTGAAAAAAAATCAGGTAACATGTCGATTTATATATAAGTTTTCGGAATCTCATTTTTTCAGTTTATTTGACCAAAATAACAAAAATAAATAGTAAGATTATAAAGTAGAGAGGACGAAAATTCAAAATTTCGTAAAAAAATCTATTAATATGTCGATTTAGTTTTCGGGTATATCTACAGTTTTTGTGTTATATATTTTTTTCTCAAAATTTCTCACATTTTAGGTTAAATTGAAATGATAGATAAAAATAACTTTCACTTTGCCATTGGCACATTTTCTCCTCTACAATTCGGTGTAATTAGTTTTTAATCAGACGTTTCGGATTTGAGTGACCATCATTAACTTCCTTAAATTAAATATGGATCTGTTTTTTTTATTTCACTATCTTATACCCTTTATAACCACAAAATAATATGTGACAAAAAAGTAATATCATACCATTTGATTTTTTCGAGAAAATCCGTATTATTTGAGGAATTCCAGAAAAACGCCATCTAGCGACCAGTAGCAGAGTAAATTTGGTGACCGTTAAGAGCACCGCAAGTTGAGCGAAAAAAACCCTTTTTTTAAGACCAAGTTCAATAAAATCGGTTCATTCAAAACAGAGATTGAAACAAAAAATGTTTGACCTTCCCCCATCACTTTATTATTGAAAATAGAAAAAAATGATAAATAGCGAAAAGTTGCTCAACTTATTGAAGAAAACTATGCTTATATTTGCGACACACCTTAATTATGCAAATTCACCAAAAAATCGACATTTACGATTTAAAGTTCTTGTGGCGCTCCCTAACGGCAGTTTTTCGAGGTAAAAAATAATTTCCAGCGATTTCTCTTGGCCTATTTACTATATAATTACCGTAAGATAAGTCGTTCCGGAGATACGACGACGGGCCTCCCTTCTTAGTTGTACACGCGGTACAATAATTAACTATGGTAGAGGGATGAAATGGTAAAATTGTGGTATGAATTCAAGATGGCGGAATGGAAGCTAAATAAAATGTTCTTAATCGGGAAAAAACCACTAGGTTTTACATATCTACACGTTTTAGCGTCCTGAAAAATATATGTTTTAGCAATCCCGTCGGCTTAACTTAAAAATTACTTATCCAATTGACTTCAAATTTTGGTCAAACATTAAGGGTCACATTGGGATGACCTGGTAATATTTTCGTATGAATCCACGATAGCAAAACAAAATAATATAAATATTTGAGAAGAGAGTATTTATGTGTTAATAAATGACTATATCGAACTAAATTGGATCATACTTCACTATTCCTAATAAAAAAAAATTCATAATTCCCGTTGTGTTAGTTTCGGGTAAAGAAAATTTACCGATTTTTTTATATTGATTTTTAAACATTTTAGTAGGCATTTGGTTCTGCTATCTTGAATTCGTACCAAAATATTAGTAGTTAATCTCTATATATCTAAAATTAATTGATTAAGTAAGTAAATAAGGCCGCCATTTTATTACGCTATGTTGGAAATCATAGTCCTGAGAGACATTTTACAAGAGCTTTATGCTACCACAAAAATTATTATTTAATTCAGCCCTAAAGGGCTACTTTACTCTTAAACATTTTTATTAAATCAGTGCAACCACCGTTATTTATAAGTCAAACGCAATAGAAAATATAGCTGTGTTTGTATTGTGGTTTTATTAAAAATACCTAAGAATAAAGTAGCTCTTAAGGGCTGATTTAAATAATAATTTTTACAGTAACATAAAGTCCTTGTAGAGTGTCTCTCAGGACTAAATTTTTGTTGAGTTTGGTTTATAAATAGCTGTGATAGCACTGTTTTAATAAATTTTGTTAAGAGTAAACTAGCCCTTAAGGGCTGAATTAAATAATGGTTTTTACGGTAGCTGAAAGCCCTTATTAGGTTTATAAATAGCGGTGGTCGCACGACTTTAATAGAATTTTTTTTAAGAGTAAAGTAGCCCTTTAGGGCTAAATTGTATAATTATTTTTATGGTAGCGTGTACTGCTAGAGAAATCAATTACATGGTTAAAATTTGGTGAAGTTTTTGCAATAAATTAAGATGGTAGCACGTTTTTTATTCTGGTCAGCAAATTATGCATACCCGCTTAAAACAGGTTGCGAAAACATTTTTGATCAACACTTCTCACCTGTAGCTTGTAAACAATTATTTAATTCAGCTAGTCAACTTTATGCTTTTCAGTTTTAACTATTAGTCTATTAGTTATACCTGCTCTTTTGGTCTTTAGTTATTTTATAATATATATATATATATATATATATATATATATATATATATATATATATATATATATACAGGGTGTCCGGGAAAATGTGGGAGATCTCTCGGACTCAGATAGAACATTAAAAAATAAGATGACAAGTTCCGATAAATTTTTTTCCTAGCGGCCCTCCCTACGGAGATACGGCCCCCTAAAGGACCCCACTGGAAATCGGTTTTTCTATAATAAATTTTAAACGACTCAATATAATTTAACGAAAATTTAATATGATAGACAGTAGTAAGGACCTCTCAAAATGCTTCCCTTAAAACATAATTAGCTTGTTTAGTTTACCAGGGACGGACTAGATTGTACATTTTAACGCTCAAATTTTTAACACCCTGTATGATAAGGAGTTAAAAAAAATAAATTTGGATACCTTGAACATTAAGCTAAAGAAAAGGTGCTCTTGTTCATTGTCGATAAAATGAACCGTTTTCGAGAAAAAAAAATAATAAAAGAATACAACTTTGGGAGTATTAAATATGTTTTGATCCTGAACAACCTAATACGCTAAATAGAAAAAAGTCAATTAAAAACTTCATAAGTGGGTTCAACATGTGCTCCGTGATTTGTGATGCACTCGCGGGCACGACGAATAGAGGACTGCTGTACTCGCCACAACAACCCAGCATTGTTTCTTATCATATCGCAATGAAACGTGATTCTCTGTAAAAGTTCCTCCCTAGTAGCAACCGGAGAGGAATACACCAAGGTTTTGAGATGACCCCACAGGTAGAAATGCATTGGCGTTAGGTCGGGAGACCGTGGAGGCCAGGCAATGGGACCTCCTCTGCCTATCCAACGGTTTCCATAGACGTTATTTAGGTGGTCCCGTACAGCAACGCTAAAATGGGGTGGGGCTCCATCATGCATAAAATGCATCCTTTGGCGGGTTTCAAGTGGCAAATGCTCTATTGAATCTAGAAAAGCGTTCTGAAGGAAGTCTAAATAAAGTTCACCATTCAATCGTGCCGGTAATACGCATGGTCCAATGAAAAAATTGCCGATTATTCCTGCCCAAACATTAATGGATTGAAACTGATGTTGATGATGATGAACGACAGTGGCATGAGGGTTTTCATCAGCCCATACATGCGAGTTATGTAAATTTACAATACCATCTTTGGTAAATCCTGCTTCATCGGTAAAAAGAATAATGCTAATGAAGTTTGGGTTTGTTCTTTGTTGATCTAACAACCAGTTTGCGAACTGGATTCTTCGAGGAAAATCTTCAGGAAGTAGTTGATGCACTTTTTGCAGATGATAAGGGTATAACAACTGTTCTTTAAGTACTTCAGCAACTGTACTTTTTGACACATGAAGCTGCGCGGCTAATATTAGAGTGCTTATTGAGGGAGTATCAGCTACAGTATCCAAAATATCTTCCTCCAATTGCACCGTACGTACTGTTCTCCTCACACCAGCATCAGTACTCCTTTTCCCAAAACTTCCTAAAAATAATTAATGAACGTCAATAATGTTACCTTATTAATTGAGAATTGCCCACCAGTTTCTCTTAGACGTTGGTCAATTCGCTGAAATGTTTTCTCATTTGGAATATTGCGATTAGGATATCTTTCTCCATACAACCTTCTTGCTTCATAAGCATTGCAAGATGCAAGTCCGTACATAAGATGCATATCTGCATACTCACTAAATGTGTATCCCATTATCGAATTAAATTTACCAAGGTATTCAAAATTTAATAAATTAATATCGAAGTAGGTACAAAAAGATCAACGTGTCAAGAAGATTTCAAATGCACACGTCAATGCGAGATTATTTATTTCGTACCATAGTAACGTTTGTAAAAAAGTGCATTCTTTAATACTGATAAATAAACAATAATAAAACATTAATACTTTTATTATTTTTTTTCTCGAAAACGGTTCATTTTATCGACAATGAACAAGAGTACCTTTTCTTTAGCTTAATGTTCAAGGTATCCAAATTTATTTATTTTTTAACTCCTTATCATACAGGGTGTTAAAAATTTGAGCGTTAAAATGTACAATCTAGTCCGTCCCTGGTAAACTAAACAAGCTAATTATGTTTTAAGGGAGTATTTTGAGAGGTCCTTACTACTGTCTATCATATTAAATTTTCGTTAAATTATATTGAGTCGTTTAAAAGTTATTCTAGAAAAACCGATTTCCAGTGGGGTTCTTTAGGGGGCCGTATCTCCCTAGGGAGGGCCGCTAGGAAAAAAATTTATGGGAACTTGTCATCTTATTTTTTAATGTTCTATCTGAGTCCGAGAGATCTCTCACATTTTCCCGGACACCCGGTATATATATATATATATATATATATATATATATATATATATATATATATATATATATATATATATATATATATATATATAATTGGACTTCTTTCTTGGGTAGGTTTATTTGCAAAATCAAACAATATTAATATTTCGCCTATCATAGTAGGCTTTCTCAAAAATTGCTTATTCCTTTTTTTTTGGTATATATGGCTTTCCTTTCCTATCTACAATTAATTTAAAAAACATTTAGTGGTCTAATTATAAAATGACATTTACAATTTTTCTAAAACTGTTTTAAAATTTTATATTACTGACAATAAAAAAAACGTACTAAGATAAGAACACCTTTTTACCTAAAACTGTGCCATGAGTTGCTTGGCAAACCACTAACGCTACCTATCATTCAAATATAAGTGAATAATCAGCATGTATTTTTCGAGGTATGTAGCCTTATTTTATTAATTTTGTAATAATTATTGTGAATAGTATAAAGTTTTAAATTAATTTTAGAACAAATTGTGAATGTCTTTTTATAATTAGACCACTAAATGTTTTTTAAATTAATTGTAGATAGGTAAGGAAAGCCATATATACCAAAAAAAAATAATAATAAAGAATGAGCAATTTTTGAGAAAGCCTACTATGATAGGCGAAACGTCAAGTTAATCCCATTGTTTGATTTTGCAAATAAACCTATACCCAAGAAAGAAGTCCAATAATAAATAAATACCGGGTTTAAGAAACAAATTGAACGCCATTTTGTTCTGCTATCTTGAATTGGTACCAAAATATTAGTAGTTCATCTCTATATATCTAAAATTAATTGATTAAGTAAGTAAATAAGGCCTTCATTTTATTCCGCCATGTTAAGTTTTTACCAAAATGATTTACGTTTGACGAAAATGAAGTCAACCGCGGGTTATGTAGGTATGCTGTGAATAAACAAACCGATAGACAGACACACAAGTCGATATAAACAGACCGACGGAATGGAGAATGAGGATGTTTTTTGGTCTAGGGCCTTTGAAACCTGAAGATCTGCCAAACGTTCGAAGTGTGATTTTTTCACGGTTACAATATTAGGAGGAAAATTTTATCGTATATAAAGTTAAAAATAATCCTGAAATAACATTTGAAAATAGTCAGCTACGGAGACACAGCCAATTTTAGGCATTAGTGTTGTTATAAATGCGAGTAAACGGGTAGACTAATAAAAAAACAAATCGATTTATTCAATTTTCAATGCGGCTTTTTCCTGCGATTTCCACGGTGCCAGTTTTCATGGCAAGGTGTAACAGACCAGCAACCCGCGACAGGTCTGAACTACTAATGTGTTATTATTTGACGTTTTTCAAGCGCGAATTTTTGTAAAACTACTTTTTGAGGAAGATGTCGATGTAAAAAAGAGAACGAGTAGAGCAGAGAGGATGGCCGCCTGTTTGAAACAATGACCGCTCCACGGGAACATTTGAAGAGAATGGAGTTAGGAAGACCTGCTGATTTTTCCTTTAAAAAACTGACGTCAATTAAAGGTTAGTTTAATTCAAGTAGTGTCAGATTTTAAGTTCGAAATCGAAATAAACTGAACTTGCTTTAGGGCTTTAACTATAAAGATAGCAAAACCTGGACATCTAACCGATTTTTGATTCAGGGGCATTCTATTTAGAGTCCTAAATACTTTTTAAAATATTGTTTACTACCTTCATGCCAGTAGAAAATTATAAGGATATATAAAAGCAAGAGTGTGGGACCTTTGACTATTATTTTAATGTTCGGCTTCAGTCAAAATTTAGCCGAGGTTTTGCCGAAGCCAACGGTAAACGCTTCCAAATAAAAACTAATATTATATTTTTATTTAGATGAATACTTGATAGTTAATTAACACAATCTCTGCTTTGAGAAATGCAGATATATTTCATTACTCGAGTCCTTACGTAAGCTTAAAACGGAAATAAGTAATTTGCTGACCAGAATAAAAAACGTGCTACCATCGTAATTTATTTAAAAAACTTCACCAAATTTTAAACGTGTAATTAGCTTCACTAGTAGTATACGCTACCATAAAAATAATTATTTATTTCAGTCCTTAAGGGAAAGTTTATTCTTAGCAAAATTTACTAATACCGTGCGACCACCGCGATTTATAAACCAACCTTAGCGAAAATATAGCCCTGAGAGTAAAAATAATTGTTTAAATCAGGCCTTAAGTGTTACTTCACTCTTAAAGATTTTTGCTAAAACCGTGCGACCAAGGTTATTTATAACTCAAACTCAACGAAATCATAGGGCTCAAGTTTCGTTTACCTGAAATTGGTTATAAGGAAAGTATTTAGTTTTACATATTCTAGGAGCTTTTCTAAATAACGGAAAATAAGAATTTTGCTGCGGAAATGCGTCATTTCCGTTCTGCACAGTTTAGTATACCTGAAATCAGTTACATGAAAACTTTGCAGTGCATCTCATCCCAAACTCTTTCCCAAGCACGAAAATGTTAAAATGTGTCTGCGGAAATTTGTCATTTTCATTTTCTGCGGAAATTTTGTATAGTTTAGAATATCTAAAATCAGTTACACAAAAAAAAAAACTTTGATTTACATTCTAAATTCTTCTACATTTTTTAAGTAACGAAAACGAAGGCATAATTGCGGATGGAGGCAAAATAATCGATGGCATTATTGCGGAATGCTCGTATATATTTGTTCGATTGCCTGACTCAAGAAAGGATCATCCTTCTTTGTTTATATTCCTTGAAGTTCTCAAAGATATGCAGACAGATACTTATATGAAACTTCGTGACTCAGACAAATTATTGAGATTATCTAAAAAAAATTTCGGGCTGTCACGTATACGGGTATAAAATGTCGCTGACAATACGATGCGTTCAGCCGTTATTTTTACATTCCGTAATCGTGCCCTCACTTCATTTTGTGAAAAACTGAATACTAATGTTTCGTCCGCAATCGTGCCGCGCCCTGGAAAAGCGCTCAAAATGCTGATCGGAGCCTATTTTTTATATAACTAATTTCAGGTATTCTAAACTATACAAAATTTCCGTGAAAAATGGAATTTCCGCAGACACACTTTTTCATTTTTATGTTAAGGAAAAAGTTCAGAATGTAAATCACAGCTCTTTTTATATAACTGATTTCAGGTAATCTAAACTACAAAATTTACGCTGAAAAATGGAAATGACAAATTTCCGTAGACAAATTTTTAAATTTTTATGTTAAGGAAAAAGTGTAGAATGAAAATCAAAGCTTTTTTTTATGTAACTGATTTCAGGTAATCTAAACTATGCAAAATTTCCGTGAAAAATGTAAATGACAAATTTCCGCAGACAAATTTTTACATTTTTATCTTGAGGAAAAAGTTTAGAATATAAATCAAAGCTTCTTTTTTATGTAACTGATTTCAGGTAAACTAAACTATACAAATTTCCGCAATAACATTTTGGCATTTTGGTGCTTGGGAAAGCATTTGGGATGAGATGCCAAGCAAAGTTTTCATGTAACTGATTTCAGGTATACTAAACTGTCTATGAAAATGAAAATAACGCGTTTCTGCAATAAATTTTTTCATTTCCGTTGTTAAGAAACACTTCTAGAAAAGATTTCTTTTCCCTTTAAAGTATTTTTACCCCACCCAGCCCCCCATTCGCTCCAAGATCCCGCAAGCTTCTAAATTAAAAAAAAGGGGGTGTACAATGTTGTTAAGAAGGGCTTCTAGAAGGCAATCAAATATTTTTTTTCCAAATAACCCATTTCAGGTAAACAAAACTTGCCCCAAGAGCTTTATGCTACCATAAAAAATATTATTTAATTCAGCCCTAAAAGGCTACTGTACTCCAACTAAAACCGTGGGACCACCGTTATTTGTTAATCAAATACGAGGAAAATACAGTCTTGTGAGACAATTTACAAGAGCTTTATGCTATCACAAAAATTATTATTTAATGCAGCCCTAAAGGACTATTTTACCTTAAACATTTTTACTAAAACAGTGCGACCACCGTTGTTTATAAATCAAACACAACAAAAATAGCGTCAAGAGAGACAATTTAAAATGGATTTCAGCTATCGTAAAAAGAATTGTTTAATTGAACCCTTAAGGGATACTTAACTATTAAACAAATGTCACTTAAACCGTGCTATCACCGCTATTTATGAATAAAACTCAACGAAAGTATAGTCCTGTTTTAATTAAAATATGCCCTGATGGTTCTAATTAGGTAAATATTGTATCTGTTTATACTATCGAGCATAAAATAACGAATAAGACACCTTATGCCGTAAAATTATTTTTTTTAGAGCGCAAACGTATTTTCCGCCTTCTGTAAAACTGGAAAAAGGGCGTAACATGCTTTTACGCCCTAGGAACAAGAAGTAAGGATACTTAATATCATAAATCATAACTTTGGTGCTTTCACTCACTGGTCACGCTCTGGATTGATTTAAATAATTATTTTTACAGTAACTTAAAGCCCTTGTAAACCGTCTTCTCAGGACTATATTTCCGCTAAGATTGATTTAAAAATACTGGTGGTCGCACGGTTTTAGTAATTTTCGTTAAGAGTAAAGTAGCCCCTATGGGCTGAATTAAGTAAGTATTTTTATGGTAGCGTAAAGCTCTTGTAAATTGTCACTCAGGAATATATTTTTGTTGTGTTTGATACATAAATTACGGTGGTCGCACTGTTTTAGTAAAAATCTTTAAGAGTAAAGTAGCCCTTTAGGGCTGAATTAATTAATAATTTTTATGGTAGCATAAAGGTCTTGTAAAATGTTTCTCTGGACTATATTTTTGTTAAGTTTGATTTATAATAAGAGTAAAGTAGCCCTTAAGGGCTGAATTCAATAATGATTTTTACGGTAGCTTAAAGTCCTTATAGAATGTCTTTTAAGACTATGTTTTCGTTAAGTTTGGTTTATAAATAGCTGGGGTCGCACGGTTTTAATAAATTTTGTTAAGAGTAATCTAACCCTTAAGGGCTGAATTCAATAATGATTTTTACGGTAGCTTAAAGTCCTTATAGAATGTCTTTTAAGACTATGTTTTCGTTAAGTTTGGTTTATAAATAGCTGGGGTCGCACGGTTTTAATAAATTTTGTTAAGAGTAATCTAACCCTTAAGGGCTGAATTCAATAATGATTTTTACGGTGGCTTAAAGTCCTTATAGAATGTCTTTTAAGACTATGTTTTCGTTAAGTTTGGTTTATAAATAGCTGGGGTCGCACGGTTTTAATAAATTTTGTTAAGAGTAATCTAACCCTTAAGGGCTGAATTCAATAATGATTTTTACGGTGGCTTAAAGTCCTTATAGAATGTCTTTTAAGACTATGTTTTCGTTAAGTTAGGTTTATAAATAGCGGTGGTCGCACGATTTTAGTAAAGTAACCCTTAAGGGCTAAATTAAATAATTATTTTTAAGGTAGCGTGTACTGCTAGAGAAGCCAATTACATGTTTAAAGTTTGGTGAAGTTTTTGCAATAAATTAAGTTGGTAGCACGTTTTTTATTCTGGTCAGCAAATTATGCACATCCGCTTAAAACAAGCTGCGAAAACATATTTTATCAACACTTCTCACCTGTAGCTATAAACAATTATTTAATTTAGCTAGTCAACTTTATGCTTTTCAGTTTTAATTGTTAGTTATACCTGCTTTTTTGGTCTTTAGTTATTTTATTATATATATATATATATATATATATATATATATATATATATATATATATACCGGGTGTCAACGATATCGTTTTACACGATGCCATTCAATTGCTTTTTAGGTTAGGATTTTTTTATTTGGGTTAACGAAATATGGTATTAAGACACATATTTTTCATGAAAAAACAATTGAATATTACTGCCAGTTTTTCCGATATCAGAACCAAGTTAAGAATTTCAAATAGAACCCTGTATATTATTTTACATAGTTTGATAGAGCTTAGAATTACCTTTTCAATGACATATCACACGTTATATTTTTTTTCAAAATGGCGGACCAGGAAGCGCTTTTTCAAAATTCAATATGGCGGTCGTTTCCCGATACCGATGAAATTTTTGTTTAACAAATTATTAAAATATTAAACAAAATTGGGTTTTCAATGGATTTTAATCAAATTTAAAATCAAATTTTTAATTTATCACAAAATGGGATAAGTTTAATTTTTTCTCTAAAATGTGAACTTTTTCCTAAATTTTCTCAAAGATTTTAAATAGAAAGTTGTATTTATTAAATATTAGTATTAAAGTATATCTTATTAGCTACACGAAACCGCATAACAAGCCGTATTTTTGCTTTTTGTTTCAGAAAAAATTGACAAAACCTTGCCGATATACATTTTTCCTAATACATAACATGAAACAAACACACACATATTATTAATCAGAAAATCCTGGAATATTTTTTATTGTTTATTGATAAGTAATTTTGTATTATTTTGACATTTTGTGACTGTTGTCTTATTTTAGGAAAGCGAGTACAAGTAGTATTAATTTTCTTTTACCGGTAGATACGGTGCAGTAACATGAAAGATGACTTAACTAAGATAAGTAGGTCTTGGAAACAATTGCATAGGGATGCCATTATAATTTTCATTAGATTTAACCAGAAACGTCAAAAGTACTGTTTTGTATCGACATTTCTGATAACTTTCGTTACATTTTTACACTGAGAAAAACAAAAAACAAAAACAAAACCGCATAACAAACCGTATTTTTGCTTTTTGTTTGAGAAAAAATTGACGAAACTCTGCCGATATACATTTTTCGTAATACATAACACGAAACACACACACCCACACACACATATTATTAATCAGTAAATTTCGGAATATTTTTTATTGATAAGCAATTTTGTATTATTTTGACATTTTATGATTTTTGCTGTCTTATTTTAGGAAATCGAGAAAAATTCACAAGTAGTATTAATTTTATTTTACCGGTAGGCTTTCGGTTTTTCCGGAAATACCTAGACCTAAGTCAAGAAGTTTAAAAAGAACCCTGTATATTTTTTCACACAGTTTGATAGAACTTAGAATTCCCTTTACATTGACATATCACAAGTTGATTTTTTTTCGAAATGGAGGACCAGGAAGCTTTTGATCAAAATTCAATATGGCGGCCATTTTCTAACACCGAAGATATTTTTGAATTATAGGTAGAAATAATAAACAAATATGGGGGTTTTTATTGGGTTTAATGCTAATTTAAAATCAAACTTTCACAATTAATACAAAAGTCACTCAATTAAATGTTCTATGCGCAGTCCGCCTTGTTCTTGGCATAGTGTAACTCTCTCAACATTTTCCGCGAGCAGGTTTCGTAAATGCTGTTCTGAGATACTCTCAACGGCTCGTCTTATTCTATTTTCTAACATTTCCAACGATACTACAGGAGTTGCATACACTTTTTCTTTCAGATGACCCCATATAGAAAAATCAAGCGGGGTTAGATCAGGCGACCTCGCTGGCCATCGAATTGGTCCATTGGTTCCCAACCAGTTCTCACCAAATCGTTCATTCAAGTAATTTGCAACAATTCTTGAATTATGAGCAGGGCGCCATCTTGTTGGTAAACTAAATCATCATTTGCATTATTTATAAAATGTTCAATTTCATTTTCGAGAAAGTCCAAATACATCTCGCCAGTTAAAGGCTGATGGAATAATATTGGACCAATAACGCTTAGTCCTACAACGCCTAACCAAACATTAACTCCAAAACGTTCCTGGAAGGCACCTTCTCTTACTAATCTTTGATTTTCCTTTGCCCAATAAAGAAAATTATTTCTATTAAACATCCCTAGATTACTAAACCTTGATTCGTCCGAAATAATAATCTTATGATGAAACACAGGACTTATTCTATAATTATCTAAAAACCAATTGCAATAAATAAGTCGACTTTGGAAGTCATTTTCAAATAGGTGGTGGTGAATTTGATACTTAAACGATTTAAACCCGTGTTTCTTTAAAAATTTTCTGGCGCGTTCATGGGACGTATTGCACTGTTTGCCTAATTCACGAAGGGAAGCTGTACGGTCATACTCGATGTACGCTAAAACGTTTGTTTCCACTTCTTCGCTTACTACGAAACCATCATTGCCATTAGCATGGACACCACCATTATTTTCATTTTTTAAATGTTGTACTAGCCAAGGATAATATGCATGTGAAGGAGCGTCACGATTCGGAAAGCGTTCCTGGTATAATCTCTCTGTGTCCCTTGAATTTTTGCGACATTCCCCATAAATAAGGAGCATGTCAATTTGATGTTCTCTTGAATAAACCATAATATTTATTTTTAAAACTAACTAGAACCACTTCTCAGGGTAAAAATGTAACGAAAGTTATCAGAAATGTCGATACAAAACAGTACTTTTGACATTTCTGGTTAAATCTAATGAAAATTATAATGGCATCCCTATGCAATTGTTTCCAAGGCCTACTTATCTTAGTTAAGTCATCTTTCATGTTACTGCACCGTATCTACCGGTAAAATAAAATTAATACTACTTGTGATTTTTTCTCGCTTTCCTAAAATAAGACAACAGTCATAAAATGTCAAAATAATACAAAATTACTTCTCAATAAACAATAAAAAATATTCCAGGATTTTCATGTTATGTATTAGGAAAAATGTATATCGGCAAGGTTTTGTCAATTTTTTCTGAAACAAAAAGCAAAAATACGGCTTGTTATGCGGTTTCGTGTAGCTAATAAGATATACTTTAATACTAGTATTTAATAAATACAACTTTCTATTTAAAATCTTTGAGAAAATTTAAGAAAAAGTTCACATTTTAGAGAAAAAATTAAACTTATCCCATTTTGTGATAAATTAAAAATTTGATTTTAAATTTGATTAAAATCCATTGAAAACCCGATTTTGTTTAATATTTTAATAATTTGTTAAACAAAAATTTCATCGGTATCGGGAAACGACCGCCATATTGAATTTTGAAAAAGCGCTTCCTGGTCCGCCATTTTGAAAAAAAATATAACGTGTGATATGTCATTGAAAAGGTAATTCTAAGCTCTATCAAACTATGTAAAATAATATACAGGGTTCCATTTGAAATTCTTAACTTGGTTCTGATATCGGAAAAACTGGCAGTAATATTCAATTGTTTTTTCATGAAAAATATGTGTCTTAATACCATATTTCGTTAACCCAAATAAAAAAATCCTAACCTAAAAACCAATTGAATGGCATCGTGTAAAAAGATATCGTTGACACCCGGTATATATATATATATATATATATATATATATATATATATATATATATATATTATAATTTATTTTTACTTCCCTCATAAAAGGGAAGTATTGTATCGTGTAAAAATCACCCTACGAGATTTTATCAGATCTTCGCGTTTCAGGGTCCCCAAATGACGAAAAACATGTTTTCTCGATTCCGTTGGCCTGTCTGTCGGTCTGTCTGTTCGCAGCATAGCTAAAAACTACTTATCCGATTAACTTCAAATTTTGGTCAAAAATTAAGGGTCACATGGGGATGACCTGGTAACATTTTAGTAAAAATCCAATAAGGCAAAACAAAATGGCGGCCTAGTGAAATGTTAAAAAAATTATTACTAAGAAAATGCTTATCCAATTTATCTCTAATTTTGCACAAAAATCAAATATTATGTACGAAACAACTGGTAAAATTTTGGTACGAATCCAAGATGGCGGCTTAATAAAATATTTAGTAATTCAGTCCGAAAAAACTGTATAAGATGCACTGATTTCATATTGTGTCCATAGCTAATTGTAATATAGAGATGAACTAGTAAAAATTTGGTACTAATTCAAGAAGGCGGAATAAAGCGGCGGCCATATAAAATTTCTGTAATCTGAAAAAATTACCCTAGCAGGTTTTACATGATATCTTCCCGTTTTAGCGTTCCTAGATGCTAAAAAATATCTTTTACCATATCCGTCGGTCCCCCTGTCGATGTCGGTTTGTCTGCCTACTCATCAGATTGACTTCAAATTTTGGACAAATATTAAGGCTCGCATGGGTAAACTGACCTGGTAATATTTTGGTCAAAATCCAATACGCCGGAATAAGATGGCGGCCTAGTGAAAAGTTAGGTACTAAAAAAACTAAATATCCAATTTACCTCAAATATTGCAAAAAAATCAAGTGTTGCATAAGAATGCACTGGCAACATGTTATAAGATATAATAGTTATAATATAAAATAATAAAACAAAATCGCGGCGTAATAAAATATTGAAGAAAATCAGTTTTAAAACAAACTACTTATTAGATTAATTTCAAATTTTGTGTAAGCATTAAGTGTGATATAGAGATAAGCTGGTAAAGTTGTGGTACGAATTAATATTATACATATATACACTTATTTATATAGACTTTTATGTTAATTTTTTGGTCCTGAATATGTACCTGAAGTATTGACATTTTCTCATGAATCACCCTGTATATATATATATATATATATATATATATATATATATATATATATATATATATTTATCCTAATTTTTCTTGGTTTGAGGTCAATACATTAACAACAAAATTAGTACATATTTTTAAACATATATAATTATAATTATAATTCTTCAGAATACAGAATACATAAATATTATAATTCTGAAAATGCCATTATTACATCAAATCTATCTAAAACAAAATAAATTTCTCTGCCTTTCATAAATGGTTTATCCCAGCAATTTCAAAACCTTTTTAAAAAATATAACATCACGACAAGTCACAAAGCCTATAACTTATTATCAAAGAACTTCAGCAACTTAAAATCGAAAACGCCAATTAATAAAAAAAGCAATATAGTCTATCAGATCCCTTGCAATAATTGTAACGGTGTTTATATTGAACAAACAAGCCAATACTTAGAAAATAGACTGAAAAGTCACAAATATGATAAAAAGAACAGCACCGCATTAACACACCATGAGATGTCCAAAAAACATACTTTCAACTACGAACAAGTGAAAGTATTAAAATCCGAACCTCAGTTGAAAAAGAGAGAATTTTTTGAGATGGCTGAAATTCAAAAAAACAAAAACGCCATAAATGACAAAAAAGACATAAACAACCTAAATAAATTGTATATATCTTTACTATAACAGTGTTCGCTCAGTCGCTTGTAATTTGTCTGTAATAAACGTCCACAATATTTGTAAAATGTAAATTAAATATGTGTAGTATATGTCAGATATGTGGATTATGTATACTTTTTAGTCAACTATTTTACGTTCTATGGTAAGTCCTAAATTTTTAATACTTTATAAACTTAAAAAAATATTGCTAAACAAATTTTAGGTTTGAAAAAGACCAAAACTATGATCGAAACGTCACCTTAGAAACGAAATATATGTTTAAAAATATGTACTAATTTTGTAGTTAATGTATTGACCTCAAACCAAGAAAAATTAGGATAAATATATATTGAAAAAAAAGGTCAAAGAACACAAAGCAAAAAAAAAATATATATATATATATATATATATATATATATATATATATATATATATGACACAATGGCGAAATTATGAAAGTTGCCCAATGTTTTCAATTTAAAGAAAATGTACTTTTTTAAAAAAAAAAACCTCCCTGTCAAGACCTGCTTGACTTTTCAAAAATGAAAATTTGAGTGAAGCCACTTTCTAATAAACAAGCGTAGTCTGCAAAACGTCAAATTAGGCTACAAAATGTTTGATCATTTACACCTCTTTGTTCACTTATTCTGGGACACACTGTATATAGCCAATATGGTATATTAATAAATCAAAATATGGAATATTATGCGGGGAAGTAAAAAGAAATATCAATGGAATAGCAAAGTAAGAAAAACAGCCTTGAAATAGCAACTTTTACGCATTCGTCCTAACCCAGTGTACCGCCAAACGACGTAAAATTGAAAGTTCATCACAGGGTCACATTCAATTTATGTTAAATGTATTTGTCGAAAATTGCATAATAGCCAACCTATTGTATTAGTATGTATTACAATGTAGCAAATTTTCAAAATTACAAACACAATATTCATTTATTGACATAAAAACAAAACATACTAAAATGCTCTTAAAAATTTAACAAAATATTTAATAAGCTATGTATAAAAATGTATAAAAAGAAGTTTATTAAGTCATTTATTTTTACTTAGCTATAAACTTATGATTTTATGATTTCTATGCCTCTCTAATGTTTGACATTTAATATTACCTATATATCTTTTTACTTCCATCGTAAAAGTGAAAATATCGTAATCGTGAAAAAATCTTCCTCCGAGATTTTTTCAGATCTTCACGTTTCAGGGACCCTAGATGACGAAAAACATGTTTTCTCGATTCCCTCGGTCTGTCTATCTGACGGTCTATATAATGTCTTTTCAAACATTTTTATTCGTCGCTATTTTTGTTACATCATGTTGGACTCCTACCAAGACTTTACCAGTTTCTACCTATGCCACACTTTATTTTAGGCGTAATTTAAAATGAAAACACGATATTTGGCCGCCATTTTGTTCCACTATCTTGAATTCGTACGACAACTTTACCAGCTCATCTCTATATCACACTTAATGCTTACACAAAATTTGAGATTAATCTAATAAGTTTTTTTTTTCAGACTGATTTTTTTCAATATTTTATTACGCTGCCATTTTGTTTTATTATCTTATATTATAACTATATTAATATCTTATAACATGTTGCCAGTGCATTCTTACGCAACAATAGATTTTTTTGCGATATTTGAGGTAAACTAGATATTTAGTTTTTTTAGTACTTAACTTTTCACTAGGCCGCCATCTTGTTCCGGCATATTGGATTTTGACCAAAATATTACCCAGCCAAGCCAAAGATAGAAGACTTAAGTGACAATGTAAAAATGGATGTTCGTAATGCAATTCACGATTTATACAAATCAAAAACTAATATAATCCTTCAACTTTTAAAAGATGCTTTAAAAAATCGAGGCATATTGGAAATTGGACTAAAATCGTTGTCAAAATTAATAAAAATGTTGGGTGTTCGATATAAAAAGAACTGTAGTCGAAGATTTTTATGCGAGTTGTCACATATAGACCAGTTTTTAAAGAAGCACACGGAAACTGTTTATTCAAAATTTAGAAAAGTGGTATTTTTAGACGTGACTTGGATATCTTCTAATGGAAGTGGTTCGAAATCTTGGCAGGACGAGTCTGTAAAAAGTGTCAAGAGGAAAAAGGGATGTGGGACGGGAAAACGGTTCATCATTTTGCATGCAGGTTCTTCAACAGGATTTCTCCCAGGTGCAAGTTTACTGTTTTCTTCAACATCCAAAAGTATGGACTACCATGATAATATGAACTGTGGACTGTTTTAAAAGTGGTTAAAAGAACAACTGATTCTAAATTTAGATGCTCCATCTTTAGTCATTTTGGACAATGCATCTTATCATTCAAGAATCTTAAATAAACAACCTACTTCATCCTGGAAGAAAAGTGATATTTATGACTAGCTAATAAAACAAAATCCTTTATTCAATATGCTGAAACTAGAACTTCTTTTAACGGTAAAATCTATTAAAAAAACCAACAATATATGCCGTAGATGAAATATTACGGTAAAATGGACATATGGTTTTACAATTGCCGCCATACCATTGCTAATTTAACGCAATAGAATTAATATGGGCTGATGCAAAATCATATTACAAAAAGTACAAATTGTTTGGCAAGATTCATTAAATTATTCGAGAATCGAGAATGAGTTCTAGATGTCGAAATAGCACCAATGATCATTGGGCCATTTGAGGACGACTCAGAAGATAAGGACTTTTTAAGTGATGATGATATTTTTTAAGTCTATAATATTAAAAAGTTTCTGAAGAATTATATTAGTCTTTGACGTGTATAAATAATAAATTGCATTATGAATATCCATTTTTGCATTCCAACTTAAGTCTTTTGCCTTTGGATTTTTTCAAGTACATTTCTTAATCTTCTTCGGAAGTAAATTATGTTTTTTTTCATGCATAAGTTTCTGTACATTCCTTATACCGATTCTCAGAGTTTTTGCCTGGATATTAGCCTGTGAATTTTAATTGAAAATTTTTTTAATTAGATTTGACACCATTTTTTGTTGATTTCTCAAAAAAAAAATGTAATAAAAGTCGTACAGAAATCGAGATAATAAAATAATACAGTTAATCAGTTCGCTTACTTATAAAAGCTGTTCAAAATTGTCTCCATTGGCTTCAATGCAAGCTTGGGCGCGTCTAATCCAATTTCGGCGCACTAACTGAAATACACTTCCTTCCTGCTGTGCTTGAAGTCTCAAATTATCGGCAGCCACTGTGATTCAGTCACGCAGATCTTCAATATTCTGAACTGGAGTACGGTATACCTCGTTTTTCAAGTATCCCCATAAAAAGAAGTCCAGAGGATTTAGATCGGGAGACCGTGGAGGCCATGCAATTGGTCAACCCTTATCGATCCAGCGTATCTGCTGTACCTCATTCAAAAAATTACGAACTTCTAAACGAAAATGCGGAGGTGCCCCATCGTGCAGAAACCACATCCTTGCTCGGACCGCCAATGGCACATCTTCAAGAAGGACCGGCAAATCATTCCGAAGAAATTCCAAATACTGGTGACCATCCATCCGATCTGGCAATATGAACGGTCCAATTAGACGTTCATCGACAATACCTGCCCACATTTTTAAAGAAAAACGATGTTGGAAGTTTGTCTGGACTATTGCGTGAGGATTTTCAAAGGACCAAACGTGTGTATTGTGAAGATTGGTTATACCATTACGAATAAAAATTGATTGATCGGTGCCGAAAATATCAGCTGTAAAACGGGCATTTCGAGCATTTTTTTGCAACAACCACTCACAAAATCTTATTCTGAGGGAGTAATCTGTGGGTAGCAACGCCTGGACTGTCTGGACGTGATAAGGGTACAGTTGGGCTTCATGTAATATGCGCCACGCTGTCGCATGTGAGACTTCTGGTACCTGTTGGGCTAACCTCCTTGTGCTTATTCCTGGATTTTCTTCCACAATATGCAAAATTTCTTCTTCGGCGTTTAAAACGCGTTGTGGGCGAACCCGACCCCCATCCACCCCACGTCTGGGGCGCAAATCTCCACTAGCACGTGCAACAATTGAAGTATATGTTTGTGGATGTGGTATGTGCCTATTCGGAAATCGGTTTGTATACAAACGAGAAGCCGCTTGCGAATTTTGCTCCGCTTCTCCGTACGCTAAAACAATATCCACTAACTCCTCATTACTGTACACATGTGCCATTTTTAATAAATATCGAAAAACATAAACTCGCAAAATACTTTTTTTAAATTCACAAAAATCGACCGTTGTTCATTCAGATCACTCACGATACAGATTAAACATTATTTACATGTTCTTATCAATATGAAAAAAAACAAAAAATTCCTGGTATTTTGTTTTCTTTAGTGGATTGGTACAACATTTGCTACAAGAAATTATTAATGAGTGTTGTGATATCGCAACAATGAGCGCAAAATACAGATATTTATTTTTCATTTTGTTATTGACACTCAGAATTATAGCTTAATTTCTGTAGGACTTTTATTACATTTTTTTTAGAAATCAACTTCTTTCGTAAAAGTGCATATGTGGTTAAAATTTCGTGGATAAGTTGTGAAACACCCATGTGTTCCTAAATAACTATGTACTGAACAAAATTGACAATTGAAGTCAATCGGGTAAGTAGTTTTTTAGCTACGCCGCCAATAGACCGTCAGACAGACAGACCGACGGAATTGAGAAAACATGTTTTTGGTCATCTCGGGTCCCTGAAACGTGAAGATCTGAAAAAATCTCGGAGGATAATTTTTTCACGATTACGATATTTTCATTTTTATGAGGGAAGTAAAAAGATATATAGGTAATATCAACATGTCAAATATTAGAGAGGCATAGAAATCTTAAAATTATAAGTTTATAGCTAAGTAAAAATAAATGACTTAATGAACTTCTTTTTAAACATTTTCTGTAGTTTATTAAATATTTTGTTAAATTATTAAGAGCATTTTAGTATGTTTTGTTTCTATGTCAATAAATGCATAATGTGTTGGTAATTTTGAAAATCTGTTACATTGTAATATAATACTAATACAATAGGTTGCCTATTATGCAATTTTCGACAAACATATTTAGCATAAATTAACTTTGACCCTGTGATGAACTTTCAATTTTACGTCGTTTGCCGGTGCACTAGATTAGGGCGAATGCGTAAAAGTTGCTATTTCAAGGCTGTTTTCCTTACTTTGTTATTCCATTGATATTTCTTTTTATTTCCCCGCATAATATTCCATATTTTGTTTTATTAATATACCATATTGGCTATATACAGTGTGTCCCAGGATAAGTGAACAAAGAAGTGTAAATGATCAAACATTTTGTAGCCGAATTTAACGTTTTGCAGACTAGAAAGAAAGTGGTTTCACTCAAACTTTCATTTTTGAAAAGTCAAGCAGGTCTTGACAGGAACGATTTTTTAAAAAAGTACTTTTTCTCTAAATTGAAAACATTGGGCGACTTTGATAATTTTGCCATTTTGTCAGTCTAATCTAAATGTGGGATTTATGTTTATTCGAGGCGAAAGTACCTTTATCATTAAAATCAACAAATTATTGTTGCCACGGCCTACTTAACTTTCCAAATCCGAAAATATTAAAAAGATACTTTCTGTCCCAGTAAAAAAAATCGGTAAATTTCCTTTACCTGGAACTTTTTTCCATTTGTGAGCAATAGCGAAGTGTTATGCAATTTTTCAGTACAGAGTCACATATACATATATACAGGGTTATTCACGCAACACGTTCATTAAAAGTTTTTGATGATGCCATTCAGATAAAAATTTCAAATTTTGGGATTAAGGTAAGGTCAAGAGGTAATTCTTTTTTGAAATATTTTCATCTTCCTGTCACATCCGGTTTAACCGGAAGTTGGTATCAACTCGCTTATTTTAAACGGAACACCCTGTATTTTATGATATTTTTGGATTCTACGGAGAATTTTAATGCTATATAATCTTCATATTTTGCAGACCATCGGTAAATAATCTTAGGTTTCTATTTTTTTTATTGAATTTATCTATTTTTATACAGGGTGTCCTAAATTCAGCGGCAAACATTCACATTTTCAAAGCCGCTAAAGTCCGTTTTTTTTAAATGGGACACCCTATAACTTTATGCACTATCAAATGTAGAATTTAATTTTCTATCGAACTGTATTAAGGTTCCCTATACCTATTCGTAACCATTTTCGAAATAATCAGGTTTTTATTAAACTATCATATGTATTTGCTAAATGCTTACACCTTCCCGCAGTAAGCCATGGAAAAACAATTGTTGTGCTTTTCTATTCAACATGACAGCTGATTTTAAACTTTTAAATTAAAATAAAATAACACTCAAAAGCTGATATTCTCAATTTATTTTATATTCGCGGAGAATGTTACAAAATATTGGTGAGAACCTGCCATGTTTTTAATGAAAAACATCCTCATTTATCGTCAATGAACAAGAGAAAACTGAAGAGGATAGAAACGAAATTTTTTCATTTCGGAAAAGTTAAAACTACAAAAAATGTAATAAATTGTTTACATTATTTTTAACCATATCTACTAAATTTGAGACTGTTCTAAACTTGTTTTAGTGAGCTTAAAAATTATAGCAATCTAACAATCAACAATAAATAAGTAAAATAATAAAATTGAATTATAACGAATGTTCTATATGCTGTCCGTTCATTTGAAGACACATTTCAATTCTTCTTTGTACAGTTGCTGTGGCCCGTTGAATTTGTCCGTTTTCTAATTCGGCAAAAGCTGTTCGTATCCTGTCCAGTAAATCTGGTTGGTTATTTACTGGAGAAGCATAGACTTTACCTTTGATAAATCCCCTTAAATAAAAGTCTAGGGGTGTTAAATCAAGCGATCGCGGGGGCCATCTCCAAGGGCCATTGGGACCAATCCAGCGATCTTCAAAAATTCGAGATAATTGGAGATAAACTGCATCGAAATTATGTGCTGGTGCCCCATCTAATTGATACCAATAATTTTGCAGCCCACCAATAGGAATTTCTTCTATAAATTCAGAAACCATCCCTCGTAGAATTTTCAAATACTTATCACTGTTTAAATTGTCTTCATAAATACAGTACCGCACCTGATCATTTAATACTATACCGAAAACATTGAAGCTAAACCTTTCTTGAGAACGCGTTTCGCGTAAAGCGTGCGGATTTTCTGCTGCCCAGAAATGTTCGTTTCTTCTATTTGTTATTCCTTCTCTAGAAAATTTCGCTTCATCGGTCCAAAATATTTTTGAAAGGAATTGAGGGTCCTCTTGACTTTTCAAAAACATGAATTCGCAAAATTCTGCTCGTCGGACGTCATCACCAGGTCTCAAGGCTTGCACGTTTTGGGAGTAATAAGGGTGCATATGATGTTCTCTCAAGATTCTTTGGACAGATGAAGAAGGAATTCCCAAATCGTTTTCTGCAGACGGTATTGAACTTTGCGGGTTTGCGTGGAAATAAGCTAATGTGTTTATTACGTTATCCTCGGCATTTGTCACTGGTTTCGGAACATTTTTTGTAACTCTAACCTTGCTAAAACGCAAAAAGTTCGTTTCAATCCTCTTGAATTTTGACTTGTTCATTGGCGGCAAATCAGGGTGGCGTTCATTAAACACACGATACGTTCTCTCCAAAATTTTATAACATTCTTCATGAATATAAAATAGATTGAGAATATCAGCGTTTGAGTATTCTTCCATTTCGATTTAGAAGACTTAGTTTATCACTGACAGCTTTCGATAAATAACGCATACTAATCATCTGTCATATTGGATATTGGATCTCAATTGTTTTTCCACCGCTCACCATTGGAACATGTAAACATTTAAGCAAATACATACCATATATTTATAAAACCCAATTATTTCGAAAATCGTTACGAATAGGTATAGGGAATCTTAATACAGTTCGATAGAAAATTAAATTCTACATTTGATAATGCATAAAGTTATAGGGTGTCCCATTTAAAAAAACGGACTTTAGCGGCTTTGAAAATGTGAATGTTTGCCGCTGAATTTAGGACACCCTGTATAAAAATAGATAAATTCAACAAAAAAAAATAGAAACCTAAGATTATTTACCGATCGTCTGCAAAATATGAAGATTATATCTTCCAAACTTACAAAAATATGAGATTTTAAAATTTGGTACCCCGAAGGCTCATTTTCGGTTCAAGGTCAAATATCTTAAGAACGCTTGAACCTAGGTATAGAACATGCTACATAAAATAGCATTAAAATTCTCCGTAGAATCCAAAAATATCGTAAAATACAGGGTGTTCCGTTTAAAATAAGCAAGTTGATACCAACTTCCGGTTAAACCGGAAGTGACAGGAAGTTGAAAATATTTCAAAAAAGAAGTACCCCTTGACCTTACCTTAATTCAAAAATTTGAAATTTTTATCTAAGTGGCATCATCAAAAACTTTTAATTAATTAATTTTTTTTATTATATATATATATATATATATATATATATATATATATATATATATATATATAGCTATCTTCTCGAATTAACAAACTGACGGAATTGACAAAACATAATATTTGGTATTTAGGAATGCTAAAAATGAGGATATGTCAGAGGGTCTTTTTTTCACGACTACAAACATTTTGAATAGAAGTATTTTATCAGTTTGTTTTTAAACTGTGAAATATTTTTTTAGAAACATTTATAATCAACTATGTTACGAGCGGGGATCGAACCCGCACCTCTGCACCATTGCTCTAACCAATTAACTCTCGTACCATAATTTTTGTTGTTGATTATAACTGTTTTCTATGCTACTGGTGGGTTTAAATATGTATAAGTTCTAACGAATTGCTTAACAATGGTACGATAGCGCAATTGGTTAGGGCAATAGAATAATGATCCAGAGGTGCGGGTTCAATCCCCGTTCATAACATAACTTTTGCTGTTGATCATAAGTGTTTCTATGCAATCATTTTATTTGGCCGCCATTTTGTTCCGGCATCTTGAATTCGTACCACAATTATACCAGCTTATCTCTATATCACAATTAATTACTCTCAGTCTCTATTCGGACGCGAGAAAGAAAGCTTCGAAAATGCCAAATGTGATTTTGGCGAAACGTCAGCCAAACTGTTCTTTTCAGAACGACAGTAGTGAACGGATGTACACTCGGAATGAAAACACATTGTATTTTTCCATCCGTGAAGGAGTAAAAATCAACATATATATATATATATATATATATATATATATATATATATATATATATATATATATATATATATATATATATATATATATATATATATATATATATATATATATATATATGTATATACAATGTGTCCCAAATTTGGCTTACATGCATTGCTATCTCGTAAACGGCTATAGCTACAGGGTGAGTTAAATTAGGAAAGTTTTAGAGAATTTTATTACAAATTTGATGACGTTTTGAAGTTTATGATATCTTTTGTGGTTTTCAAGATAATTGGGAAAAATCAAAATGGTGCATTTTCAACTTTTGCCCGTAGCTTCTAAACGACTCGTATTATGGTTTTATGGTTTATACATTATTAGGGCACTTTTATTAGAAGAACATTATGCAGGTAAAACGAAGTTTCTAGCTTCAATTGTTTTTGAGATATTGGCATCAACTTTTTATTTTCTTACCGACGCCATATTGGATTATTGTATTTTTGGAAAGATCTTTTTAAGAGCTTTCCAATGATGTATAACAAGGTAAGATTATTATTTTTCTTGAGCTCTAAAAACCAAAATAATTGTTTTTTTTAAGTAGGCTTTGATTACGCATGGCGGCCATAATGAAACAAAAGAATGCCGCATGTCAACAATCATTTTGTGTTCCTGAATAGTACTTGTTATCATTTTCTCATTGTGCCGAGTTTTTACAAAGTTTATTTGAGTTTCTTATACTACTTAAAATGGAGGGTAATTATTCCAACGAAGAGAATTTGGATATGATAGAACTTTATTTTAAAGCAAATAGAAATACACAAGCAGCTGCGCGTTCATACGAAGAACAATTTCCAGACCGACATCAACCAAGCCAAAGGCATTTCAGATTTCTAATTGTAAACTTGTTAGCTTATGGGTAAAAATATTAATTCAACCATCGATGTTTCAGATTTTCAACTAAGATATTATACTAACAGTGAATACCTAGTGACTAAAATGTAACTATCACACTATTCAAAATACCTAAACTAAATTTAAATTAACACATAAAAAAAATATAAGTTACACCACATGCCTCCCTCCATTTTCCACACATTTTTGACATTTCTCCAATACCTTCCGTGTAACCCTTCTTAAGGTGTTCCTGTTAATATTAGCAAAAACATCTCGGACTCTGTCTTCTAGCTCTCTGAGACTTTCTGGCGAAGAAAATTCGTAGACCTCATTTTTTGCGTATCCCCATAAATAAAAATCGGGAGGAGTAATATCCGATGACCTTGCCGGCCAAGCAACAGGGCCATTATTAGCGATAATATTTTCCCCGAAAGTATTTCTGAGGACCGCCATCACTTCTCTGGTACCGTGAGCCGGACAGCCATCTTGTTGGAACCAAATATTTTGCAGGTCGTTTGGGGGAACAGAATTTATAACTTCTGGAATAATTTGTTCCCGTAATAGTTGCAATATCTGTTACCCGATAAATTTTCTTGGAAAATGAACGGCTCAATCAAACGGTTATCTAAAATACAAATTGTTATGAGTGATTTAAAGCAGAAGTGCATTGTTTGGAATTGCCTATAATGCCACACCACACATTGAACCCAAATTTTGTTTGTAAACGTCTTTCTTCTAAATTATGAGGATTCTCGGTGCCCCAGTAATGAGTATTATGTTTATTGAAAATTCCACAGTTTGTAAATCGTGTTTCATCTGTCCAAAGTACTTTAGAATGAAAGATTTGCTGGCATTTGTTGATGAACCATTCACTAAACGTGATTCTTCTAGCAAAATCATTTACCTGAAGACCCTGTACAATAGTAGGTTTACAGGGATGAAAGTGAAGTTTTTTCAAGACTCGTTGGACGGTTGATTTGGGAATTGCCGTTTGTTCTTCAATCTTTCTTACTGAGGTTGTTGGGTTGTCCCTGACACTTTCTATTATAGCTGCGTTTCTTGCTTCATTATCTATTGAATAGGTCTTTGGTTTCGGTTTCAAAAAAGACCCGTAGGCTAACAGGTTAACAATTAGAAATCTGAAATGCCTTTGGCTTGGTTGATGCCGGTCTGGAAATTGTTCTTCGTATGAACGCGCAGCTGCCTGTGTATTTCTATTTGCTTTAAAATAAAGTTCTATCATATCCAAATTCTCTTCGTTGGAATAATTACCCTCCATTTTAAGTAGTATAAGAAACTCAAATAAACTTTGTAAAAACTCGGCACAATGAGAAAATGATAACAAGTACTATTCAGGAACACAAAATGATTGTTGACATGCGGCATTCTTTTGTTTCATTATGGCCGCCATGCGTAATCAAAGCCTACTTAAAAAAAACAATTATTTTGGTTTTTAGAGCTCAAGAAAAATAATAATCTTACCTTGTTATACATCATTGGAAAGCTCTTAAAAAGATCTTTCCAAAAATACAATAATCCAATATGGCGTCGGTAAGAAAATAAAAAGTTGATGCCAATATCTCAAAAACAATTGAAGCTAGAAACTTCGTTTTACCTGCATAATGTTCCTCTAATAAAAGTGCCCTAATAATGTATAAACCATAAAACCATAATACGAGTCGTTTAGAAGCTACGGGCAAAAGTTGAAAATGCACCATTTTGATTTTTCCCAATTATCTTGAAAACCACAAAAGATATCCTAAACTTCAAAACGTCATCAAATTTGTAATAAAATTCTCTAAAACTTTCCCAATTTATCCCACCCTGTCGCTATAGCGGTTTACGAGATAGCAATGCATGTAAGCCAAATTTGGGACACATTGTATATATATATATATATATATATATATATATATATATATATATATATATATATATATATATATATATATATATGGACACTAAGCTAATTAGGAACCCAGAAAATAGAATTATTTTGGATGATTGGTATCAGAAACCAACATCATCCACTAAATTTTTAAATTATTTCTCTAACCATCCAAAGAATCAAAAATATAATGGCTCTTAATTTTAGACTGAAATTTGAAGAAATCGGATAAGTAGTTTTTTAGCTATGCCCCGCGAACAGACAGACTGACGGACAGACATACCTACAGACAGACGGAATGAAGAAAACATGTTTTCCGGCATCTAGGGACCCTTAAACGTAAAGATCTGAAAAAATCTCACGAGCGAAGTAATAACTAATTATCTTGTGTTTTTAACAAAAGTGTATAATATTTTTGCAAAATAAATTTTTTTTTCTTATCACAATACAAAAAAAAACAAGTTTTCTTTACACAGGGGAGTCCCGCATTTAAATAAATGACACTGTATAAGTGGTTAGATTTTTAGGTCAAGAGGGGCTCATAATTTTTGGTGATTGATAAAAAAATCTCACTTTCATTAAGTGGCTGTATAAACAGAACATATCCTGATTGTTCCACTGATTCGAACCGCCTTCCGACTTTATTAAGGCGCTTGCCAACATATTTAGAGAATTTTCTTATTTGGTCCCTCGGCATTTAATATATAAAATAATATTAAGTGGCTAATATTGCCTAATATAATAAAGTAAAAAAACTATTTTCTTTCTCCCTGTATATTTGTAAATACCCCATCGAGATTTAATAGCTCGTTACAAGAATCACACAACATTTTGGTATTCACTGTGTTTTCTGATTTGATTCATAATGTTGGTGACCTTTGGACCCGCACGATAAGACCGCATTCGACTATATCAATATTTTACCAGCTTCTTTCAACCTGTGCTACACTTATTACAAATAAAATGTTTAAAAAATCAATGTCAAAAATATATATATAGGGTTAAATTAACACGAATTCAACATGTTTCAAAAGACGGTATACGTGTGTTACTAAACTTCACTATTGTTAATAAAAAGGAAGATTCATAAAGAGGAAAGCTCCGAGTAAAGGAAATTTACCGATTTTCTTTATTACAGAGTAACAAAATAAGCTATTTTTAAAAGGTTTTTATTAACAAAGAGCCCCGTTTATTTATTTAGTCATTAATTATTTTCCGGCCGCGTTTTTCTTGTTTTTGGGGCATAAAAGGGTGGTACAAAACTATGAATAATTTTTTTTTCGGCATCAATTATTTTTCGTACGTGCAGAGGACCCTTTATCGAAACCTGTAGGGGGCCCAAAATTAGGGTTATGTTTTATTAGTCAAAATTTATATTACCGTCACTGCAAATGTGTCAAATAGACCTTTCTCATCTTAGTTCGTCCCATTTTTTTTTTTGTTTTGATGCGTTGTATATCAAAATGTGGGCACAAAAGTGTGATATAAGGATAAATAGATCAAACTGTTGCGTAAATACATTACCTTGGAATACAATGCGCCCTAATCTCTAATAAGTTTTTAAAATTAAGTACCAAAAAACTACTTTGAAATGTTGCATAAAAATTACGTGTTAAACAGAGATACACTGGTAAAAGTTTAATAGAAATTCTATTCTAAAGATTTAGATATTCGTCAAAATTCTAATTCCTCTTTTTAAGGAGGAAAATCATAAAATAATACTATTTATTGTTTTGTTTTAGCTATCGGTTTGGAGGGTGCCAGATACACGCGAGTGGGCGGGGTGCCTGACAGGGGTCCCGAGAAACGATTCCTGACCAAATCGATCTGGCTGAACAACAACAAACTGAAGAGCACCAAGAATATCCACGAACTGGTCAACGCGGCCCTCGAGTATCCCGACCAGCTAGGTTGGATAGATTTCTCCTTTAATTATATCACAGAAATAGAGGAGGTAAGGTAACACGCAATACACATAATCCAGATAACTCTTTAAATGGATATTTCAATTTTTATTATTTTATATTTTTGAAATTGTTAGAAAGATTTAGATATAATTAAACATTCCCTAATTATCCCTATCAATAAACCTGGAAGGCCAAACGAATTTAGGCCTATATCCTTGTCATCATGTGTGCTAAAAACGTTTGAAAGGATTCTTAAGCAGCGCTTGGAGTGGTGGTGTGAATCACAACGATTATTGTCGGACTTCTAATTTGGCTTTAGAAAAGGGATATTTTTAGACATTACAAGCGCCTATGAAAGTGTTGACCTTAACATTCTAATACAAAAATTAATTCAAGTTACTCTGCCAGAGGCGTTCGTGTATAATTTAGTTAGGCTTTTCAAAGAGCTTAGGGTATCGATTAGGATAGGCCACAAAATCAGAGAATCAAGAATTGTATCGTCCGGCTTGCCTCAGGGCTCAGTGCTGAGTCCACTTCTTTTTAATTTGTACACGACAGACTTGCATAAATTAGGCCTTGAATCAACTCTACTTCAATTTGCGGATGATTTTTGTATATACAGTAGTAAAAAAAAATTGAAGACTGTAAAATACACCTCAACCACATTATGTCTTTATGTAATTCCCATTTCCCTAACAGTAATTTTATCATTTCTAGTACAAAGTCTGCAGTGGTCATTTTCTCACGACATAGAATCGCTAAAGACAATAGTATTACAGTTAACGGTGCCAATGTGCCCTGGGCTCAATCTTTTAAGTATTTGGGGGTAATATTGGATCAAAAACTGACATGAAATGATCATATTAATTATATCACCGAGAAGGCAGAGAGAAGTTTAAAGATCAGAAGACATCCCTAATTTTTTATAAGGCCTTTATTAGATCGATACTTGATAGTGGCTCGATATTCTACGGTTCTGCGACCAAATCGCGTCTCAAGAGAGTTGACTGTGTGCAGTTTAAAGCCCTAAGACTTGTCTAAGGAGCAATGCGCTCTTGACCGGTTCAGGCTCTATTGGCAGAGTGTGATGAGCCTCCCTTGCGTATTCGCGAAAAATTCTGGCTGAAAAATGTATGATTAAAAATTGAGATTCCGTAGTAATACTCTTATAGTTAAAACTAGTCAGCTAGTAGTGTTGCAAACTTAACTATACCCTTTTGGGCTAATAAAAATAGCCCACCATTAGCCGATGCATTTACCACAACTGCAGCACATAATGATATCCTTATAAAAATGATAATCATTTTCTGTTTGAAGCACCGTGGAACATAACTCACTTGAAGCTGGAAGTGTGCATGCCTAAATATACGGATCTTACATCTTTTAATATAATCATGCTGAAAAGTGTTTTAAATAAATACCAAAATCACTATCAAATTTATACAGATGGTTCAAAAAGTCAACTTGGTGTAGGTTGTGCCTTTACAGTACTCCAAATAAACATGGTCAAACAAGTTAAATGCAATACAATGGCGTCAATCTATACAGCTGAAGCCTTTGCTATCCTCAAACCAGTGAAATTTGTCTATGTCAACAAAAATATTGTCAGATTCTCAATCAGTCTTGTTGGCCATCAAAAACAATGAGAATTGTAAACATCCTGTAATTACAGAGATTCTGCACCTCATTTCGAAACTATATTCCATACAAGTAAACATCGTTTTTCTTTGGGTCAAATGTCATACTGGGATAGCCGGTAACGAACAAGTGGATAAAGCTGCAAAAGAAGCTTGCAATTCTGAAATCAGTATAAGAAGTATTCCCTATTCAGATCTTTTCGCTTATATAAAAGAAACATCACTTCTGAACTGGAAACAAGAATGTAAACAATACGGCCAAAATGCAAATTTATATACAGAATTATACCCAGAACTTAATCAGAGACCCTTAATTTACAAAATGAATTTTCCTAGACATTTGGCTGTCTCTTATTTTCGATTTTTGGTTGGACATGCAAATGTCAATAGCCACCTCTTCAAAATGAAGCTCACTAATAGCCCATCCTGTACCTGCGACAATTTGACTAATGACGATCTTAACCACCGACTGTTTAATTGCAACCATAATTCAATTGCCGTGGCATATATTGTTTCTGAACTGGGTAAATTAAATTTACTTCCCATGTCTCACCTACAATTAATGAAGACTGTCATTTCGAATAGGAAATTTGGAATATTTTTTTTAGAGTATTTAAAAAGATGCAGCGTAAGAGTTTAATAAATGCATACATTTTTATACTTTAACAGGTTAGATAGCTGTGAATCCTCTGTTTTTTCCCTATTGTAACCTTCAACCTAACTAGCCGGGCCTTCCTGTATTGTGTGTTTATATTTACATAATAAAAAAGTCTTGAATTGGACCCAGGGCGAGAAGTGTGTGACCTTGTGTAAAATTTCCTATCGTTCTATTCTGAGATTTGGGATCTTGAGTTGTTAGATTAGGATTTGGTTTCTCTTACGACTGCATTTTTTCTACTTATATCTTGAATGTTCGTGGCTAAATGGGCTCTGCTCAAAGCCAAAAAAAATATATATTTTTGAAATTAAAAAAAACTGTTCCAAAAAAAGTTGTTTGATTCAATCTGCTTTTTCATATGCTCATATTTTAATGTATACAGGTTGTCTCGAAAAAGCAAGAGAAGAATGACGAATATCAACTGAAGCGCTTTGCATGCTGTCAACAATCTGCCGAATTTTGTCGGCAGACGGAACATATTTGGGAAAGTGGCGCTACTAGTTTATTTCTAATATGATTTTAGGAATAATCCGTTATGGTAAAACAAAATGGCGGCCTAATGAAATGTTAAAAAAATTGTTACTAAAAAACAACTCAACCTATTTATCTCAAATATTACACAACCATCAAATATTATTAAGAAATCATAGTTCTTGTGATTAGACCGTGTCAGATTAGAATTACTATCCGACGTTTCGCCTTCGATTGCACGTGGCATCTTCAGGGATCTTTACTCCACGAGATCTGAACACTGAATGAGCTCGAAGAGATTCAGATGGGCTTTTATACCCGACTTGTACTCGCCGAACCTTGACCCTATGTTAAGATCGGTTTCCACGTGCGATGTAGACCGTAACCCGTATCTCTACTGAAATTTTTTGTGTGTTTAAATATTTCAATAGATTCTCTAACTTTTCGTTTATAAAAACCTGGAACCGATGCTAAAACCTTGGTGTCCTTTACATTTATGAAATGACCAGTGTTATGCTGGTGTTCAGCTACAGCAGATTGAACAATTTGTTTCTTTTTAACACATCGTTCATGTTCCTTAAGTTTAGTTAATATTGAGCGTCCTGTTTCTCCCACGTACACTTCTCCACAGGAGCAAGGAATTTTATACACTTCTTCTGTTTGGAAAAGTACAAGATCTTTCAGTGATCGCAAGCATTGTCCAATCTTCTTATGTGTATTGAAGATTGTACATATGTTGGACCGCCAAAGTAATCGTCCTATTTTGTCTATAGTGCCACGTATGTAGGGAAGAACAACACTATCTAATGGTGGCTCTTTATCATTCTCCTTTGGCGGAGTTGGTTTACTATGTCTAATAGCCATTCCCTCTGAGAGCTTCGGTCAGTGTCGATGTTTCCGATTTTAAAGAATCTTGATCAGAAATCGAAATAGCTCTGAATACTAGTGAGTTAATAACCGGTATCTTTTGTGCTGGATGGTGATCAGAATTTGCGTTTAAGTATCTATTTGTATGCGTCGGTTTTCTATACACAGAATGTCCTAATGTACCATTTTCCTTCCTTTGAACACATACATCTAGAAAGGGAATTGTTCCATTAGATTCAATTTCCATCGTGAATTTGATATTATGATGTTGCTGATTAAGGTGGTCCAAAAATATGAAGAGATTATGCTGTCCATGAGGCCAAACCACAAAAGTACCATCTTCATATCTAAACCAGTGCTTTGGTTTTAGTGGAGCGGATGTTAGAGCAATATCCTCAAAGGCTTTCATAAAGATATTCGCTACCACAGGTGATAGAGATCTCCTCTATCACCTGTAGTAGCTGCCACTGAAGTTTGCTCATAAAAAGTTCCTTGAAAAATGAAATAAGTAGATGTAAGACAAGCTTCCACTAGGTCTATTAAGTTCTTATCAAGATTATTGTTATCCAGTATTAGTCTGATATAATGGAAATTGAGTCGTTGACAGGAACATTTGTGTAAAGTGATTCTGACATCGAAACTAACCAAAATATTTTCGGGATCCAACTGGATTGTCTTGAGTTTTTGCACGAAATGTGCAGAGTTTTTAATAAAAGAATCTGTTTTTCCAGTAAATGGATTAAGAAAATTTGAGAAATATCTACCCAGTTTGTATGTGGGCGAGTCTT
>JAUTXW010003093.1:0-51877 GCA_030620095.1 Kuschelorhynchus macadamiae
ATATCCATAGAGAGGGTATTGATGTAAATATAAACAATGTAATTAAAAAATGTGCTGCAGGAAAAAAATTGGACTTTATTCTATAATTATTTATTAGAGGGTTTTTTTTTTACATATGCCACAACAAGTGAAAAATATGGGTATTTATGTTGTTCTCATACCATTTATAATAAAACATATTAACAGAAAGTGATCCTAAAATGGTCCTTGAGGCCAATGTGGTGTTAATTGATGCCGCGTCCAAATATGGTCAAATAATAGTCTTATTATCTTCCGTTCATTTCTTCAAAGATAATTAGGTAGGCATCAACCTATATATAGCAGATGTAGGCTAGAGTATAAATTTAATAAATAACAAAAAAAATTTAGTGAAACGTTCTAGTCAGTCAATTTAATTTGATATTTTAATGTATCTTGCCTCAAGAAGAAAATAAAATAGATGCCAACCAAAAAAGTATATTGTCCAGCAAGAACCACGAAGCGGCCGATCGACAACAAATTGCAAATGATGTTTTAAAATATTCACTTCACATTTCGTCACCACATTTAAACATGTAACATGGAGTGAAAATTACTAATATAATATATTAACCATCATTAGTCATGACTAATGTAAAGAACTAACAAATTAATTTAAAAATAAGTAGTATCATTTTATAATAATTACAATTAATACCTGTAAAATGGTAGTATTCAATTGGAGAAAAAAATTCCCAGGAATACGGCCGTATCGAGAGGTGTTGGGTGATATAAGCTACGGCGATTAGTAAGGTAAGTCTAGCATGTGAGATGATGGAATCAGCTGACCGAGCCACCGTTTATGCTTGATATATTAGAATATCTGTGGACGGAGGAAGGAGGCACACGGATAACTTGTTAATGATATTATTTGTATGTTAGTCAAACAACGATAATAGGGATACCTATATTTTTTCTGTGATATGTTATTGTTGCGTTTTAGGTTTTAGGATCTTGTAAAATTATTTTTGAAAATTTTTAAAAGAATTTTCCATATTTTCTGGTGGGCCGCCCTCGAGGAGCCGTCACTGGTTTTAATAAAAGCAAATAATCTCCTTGATCTTTAAAAGAGTGCAGGGATTCCTAAAATCAGACGATCTATCGGTCATGTTGGTCGCTCCAGCGAGCAACAAGTTCAATCTGGTAAGTTGCCGTTTGTTTCTTTGTAGATTTAACTTTGTCGCGCACTCATACTGGGCAATATGGTGGCGTTGTTGTGACCGTCAAACCGAATGGTTCACATTGATATTAACTCTTCAAACACCTTTAAACGCAAGTAGGAGTATACATTTTGGTTAAAAAATGGTTAAAAGATACCACGCCGTTGGAACCTAATTTCAGTTTTAAAGATATTCTTGACACCTAAAGTGGTAAAGGAAAATAAGTTGAAGCAATGACATAATAGTTGTACCGTTTACCTCGTTCTCATTACCAAACTGCATACCTTACAGTCGGTTTGATTTCGACGATAATGATTCATATAAAGTAAGTGGGATAAATTTTACGTTTGTCAAATAAGTTCATGGCAGCTATATGACAGGTAAAACAAACCTTAGCATTGACTCTGACTCAGTGGTAACACATTTCTCAGTTGTTCAGGCGTTAATACACCTGTGCTGCTAGATGTACCATAAAGTTAATGGATTCTAAAATAACGTTAATATGCTCTTATTGCGCATTCGCAAACTAACATTAATGTACTCTTATTGCTCTAGATAAGTTTGTTGTAACCTAAGTTGATGAACATTATCACGATTGATATCCACGGGTGTGATCTGTGGAAGTCGGCTCTGCAGGTCTTCCTGGTTTTCTTAATTGTATATTCAATCTATATATCTTAGAGAGTTAACTATTAGAACTTCTACTGTTCGATGTATAACCTTTCTTTCAAAGCAGTCACCAGACCTGTGCACCGTCGACTTATTAGAAAAGTTTGTCCAGAGGAAGGATTTACCATCCTCGCAACACCCCGCAAAAACTATACGTCTTTCACGCCCACGCCGTCAAGGAGCTTTACTTGTCACGTGTGTTTAGGTCGTTTATCCTAGCAGAGGTCATGGACTTGTTTAGGCTTGCTGTAAAGGAAGCGCTCGGCAGCGCGTCAACAAAATTCAGGTCTATATTAAAAAGAAGGCAAAACCTATACTGTTGCCTGGATCTGATTTCGTCTAATGACATATTCCGGTAGGTATATGGCAAGAGGTTTAGGTAATAAATAGGTGGAATTTTTTTTTGCCGCTGTGAATTTTTTTTATTTTTTTCTTCTTTATTGAAGTGACATCTCTCAGAAATACAGTTTTGTGGCGGTAACATTTAAACTGCTTGTAATTTTTTTAGATGCGGTTTTCACAGGTACGTTTAATATTTTGACATATGTAAAAAAAACAGTGTTTTCCTGTAAATTCTAAAATACATACACATTTTAAAAATGGTTTTCCAGTTCCATGTAACTTTTATTGGCGTAATTTATTTGAGAAAAATATTTTGATATCTGTCAAAAAAATATTTTTCCCCGGTAACTTTTCAACTGTTTAAAATTTTTAAACACAGTTTTCACATTCCATGTAACTTTTAGTGGCGTAATTTATTTAAAAAAAAATCTGTAAAAAACGGGTTTTTTCCGTAGCTTCTAAACTACTTAAAATTATTAAATGCGGTTTTTACAGTTCCATGTAACATTTAGTGACGTAATTTTTTGAAAAAAATATTTTGACATTTGTCAATACAATTGTTTTTTTCCTGCAACCTTTAAAGTGCTTGACATTTGTAAATACGAGTTTCAACGTTACATATTGTGTCGCTTTTTATTTTAAAAAAATATTTTGATAGGTTTCAAATTAATAAATATTTGATAATATCGAAAGTTGGTAATGAAATCATAGCCGTACGTTTATGGCCTACAAAAAAAATATAAAAAAATAATATCAAAAGGTAGACAATATCGAGAGTTTATAATCAAATTTAGTACGGTTATGATCTGCAAAAAAATATATAAAAAGACCAGACAAAATATCACAACCTGACATATAGCTTGTTTTAACACTAGACACGCGGGTGTTATATTGTCCGTGTTCGTTGTTCAAGATTCTGTTTTCGTGGTCGCCGTCGTGTCATACTGCACTTTTTAACTTCTGGTCGTTATATATCGGAGAGAATTTTAAATGAACTTTTGCTAAATACGATAGCTCTTAGAACACACTTGGGGTTCGCAAAGGGTATTAAACGGATTTTCGTATCATTTTTGGTAAAAAACCTTTTTTTTTTTTTAAATTAGTGTCGCATGATGTACGATAACTGTCCAAAAAATTGAAATATTGATTGGGAATTTTTAGAAAGTTCTCCTTTTTGGGGTCTTATGAATCTTATTGAAAATGTATAGTTTTCAAAATGTTTTGTTCCTCAAAAACAAGGGCCCATGGAACGTCCTCTGCTCGCCAAACGGTTCAAGTTTTCGAGAGAAACAAAAAAGTTTATGAAAAAGCATAGATAGAAGAAAACATTCTTATAGGTTCTTCTCTTCAAAAAGTGTTAGAAAGTAACGGTTACTGCGTCCTAAAATAAATATTTTTTTATTTATTTTTGCAGTCGTTTGCTAAAAATTAGTTTAATTGAAAAGTACCATAAGAGAAAATTAATGAGGATGCAAAACTGCTCTCAAGTTGGGAGCTAATTGTCTTACAAGAAAAACTTGCGAGTAAACAGCTATTTATTTTTCCGCTCGGTCATTTTTGGCGAGCCTGATCAATATTAAATTTTATCAAAATTTAGCCTTAGCTCTTGCAGTCCTAGAGTATTTTTTTATAAAACAACATTGTTGCTTTCAGGTCCCGCCAGAAAACCGACCCTATCGGACAAAAACTAAAAAGATTACAATTTTTTTAAATTTGTGAATATGAAAAAGGCTATTTAGATTTTTAATAAACAAAAACAGATCTAAAACCCTAATTTATTTTCTACATCTTTCAGATTTACCGTATGTTAATAAATCTAACTTAAAACCAAAACGCACAATTTTTAATTTTTAAGGCATATTGATATATAAATATGGTATGTCTTGAAAGCGTGATCGCGTCACCATCAATAATCGAAATATAAACTGTGAATAGGTCGAACAGCCATTTTGGCGATGAGTTGTTTTTGGTACTATGGGAAATATATATTGATATTTATTTTTATTTTAGGGTAAAATAAAGGTATACTTAAGATAATAGGTATCCTATAAATAACTTTTCAAACTAGCTACATTGAATATATTTTTTTGCCGCAAAAACCTTTCTTTCGAATTATTATTGGAATCAATATAATATTTAACGGTCTAATTGGTATTAGAATGCAAACAAGTGTTTGAAGTTTTGTTTTTTGTAGGATAATACTGCTATTTTTTTAAATAATATTAATGTTTGTCAGTGGGCTACAATATACATAAAAACTTTGTGCAAAATCGATAAATCCTTGGAAGGCGTGAGCGTGATTGCAGTTACGCTCGTCGTACTGCGTAATGAAAAATCATTTACCAGTGTTTCACCAGTTATCGAGAAACCGCCATATCGCCCAACTCTAATCCAAACATTAATAATAGAAGTGAAATCTATGAAATTAGTATATCTCCTTTCGTCAAGTCCAAATAATCTCTTGGCTCTGCATATAAACTAGCGCAACGATACTCTCTACCTCTATAGCCTCAAGGTTATAAAAACACATTAACGAAATCCAAAAATGGATGGACAAATAGAAATTAGAATTAAATTTAGGCAAAACGCAAACTATTATTTTTCCCAAAAGAAGCAGAACTCCTTGAATTGAAATAAATTGATTAAAGAATATAACATATTTAGGCGTTATTTTCGATAGAGGGTTAAGATGGTCAGCCAACACTGGCTATAATATCAAAAAAGCCCGGGGCACTCTTGCCTTACTTTACAGCTTACTCCACAGTAAAAGCAAACTGAGTACAAGAAATAAAATTAACCTATACAAGGCCTATAGTAGACCTGCACTTACTTACGCCTCACCCACATGGAGCATTCACCACATCATTCAGACTAAAAGACTTCAATCTGTGCAGAATAAAATAGTTAGACTTATATTCAATGCCGATAGATTCGTCAGGAACTCAATCCTACATAGAGATACACATCTTGTAAGTATTTCAGAATTTATCACAAATCTTAATTCAAATTATTACATAAAAACAGATTTTTCTAGCATCGTTTTAATTTCCAATTCTCACATATTCTCTCTACCAAGAAACAAATTTAAATTACCCAAAGACTGCCTTTTACCTAGGAACTAATTCCCCCCACCCTCGCCACCTGGGATACTGCCACCTCTTTGATTACTCTTCCTAAACTCAATTTGATATATGCGAAGAACGAAAAGATGTAATAAAACTCTCTATCTCTGTCGGGCATAATGCTTAGAAAACAGAAACGGTGCGACGTAAGTCGAAATCAACATCCTTCAGTTACTTCAGTATCAACGGTAGAGACCAGAGATACAAGTTTATCCGATATCGCAGTAGTCGCCATCGCCGAACGACAAATTAGTAATTCAAAATTAGCATTGAGCTGGTGAAATAATCGAGATATCTCTAGAGATCTTTATAATCGGATGATTTGATTAGTATATCTCATGATCGCACACCTCTACAACGAGCGACATCGTTTTACCGTCTGCTTCTCGACCTGAGTGGAAGTTAGGGTTGCCAGAGTGTCCTGCTCAATTTCTCCAGTTGTAATTCAAAAATCTCTCACATTTTAGACATTTTCAAAAAAAAATCCCCGAAAAATTATTTTGGTAGGTATATTATGAATTTCTTTCTGAATTTTAATACAGATTAACAAGCTAAAATGTGAACAATATAGGATAATTAAAAAAAAATAAATTAATTCATTTCAGCAAATATGTCCAAACCAGATTTAGAAAATTAATCGGGTTTTGATATAATACATGTTGTTGTTGCTAGTATTTTACATGCTAGCCATTAAACAAATTTATCATTCGTCCGCTAGGTACAAAACAAACACAACTCTTACTAATGAGGTACCGTATTCTCACTATGGCATCCCCAGAATTTATTGCCAGTTGGAGAAAATCGGACGAGGCTATTTTCTTGATTTATTTCTTACCGAATTGAACATATTTATTAGTTAATAGACGGCGACACAAAGTAGTAAAATATATTTTTTAAATTTTTAAGGCGATTTTAGAATTTTATGTATTTGAATAAATTTGCAAGATGTATCAGACCAAACAGTTTTTTCTCCAGGGTAAATATTTTTCCCCAGAAGATATCCCCAGAAAAAAAATTTTCCCAAAAAACCCCCGAATAAAAAAAAATCCCCTAATTTTTGAGGAAAATCCCCTAATCTGGCAACCCTGGTGGAAGTACCAGCCAAGCAGTGTTGCCAACGACACGGCAATTGCCGTGTTTTCACGGCTCTTCAACCTAAGGCACCGGCTTTATTGTACTGCCGTGTAGCAAAAACACGGCTTTTCTTTGTTGAAAATTCTGAAAACGTATCTGGCCATTTACATAATGGGAAGACTGAAGTGTGATCCAGGTTAGTTTAGTACGTAGTCACAGTATATATGTGTTACATATGCTGTCTCTTCATTTTTCTTGGGCGCCCTTTTGTTCCATCATATTGGATTCCTACCACTATTTTTGCCATTTCCTTTCGACCTATGACTTAAACTGGGCATAATTTAAAATAAATTCAATAAGTATCTCATATTCACATTTAATTTTTCTGCAAAATATTAAATCAATTGAACACGATTTTTTAAAAATTTTATTTGGCCGTCATTTTATTTCGCCATCTTAAATTGAAACTCATATTATCAGTTTTTACCTACTCCGTTTGTCCGCAGATATAACACACCACTCTAACATTAAACAAGATGATCGTTAACAAAAACCATTTAGAAACCTAATATCTGGGAAATATCTGCGGACGAACGTCGTAGGTAAAGACTGGTAATATGGGTTTCATGCTGGATACAGAATCTACATATGTATCCTGAAGATGCAACAATAAAGTTGCGAAACTTCGACTATATAAAAATGGTCTTTCGTTTTTTTTACTGGATCCTAACCCCAAATAATACACCACTCTAACATAATAACAAAAGGATTGTTAACGAAAACCATTTAGAAACTGAATATCTGGGTAATATATGCAGAACAACGGAGTAAAAGTTCTGATAATATGGGTTTCATGCAGGATATAAGATCTATTTATGTGTCCTGAGGATGCAACAATTAAGTTAAACGTTAAAACCCACCACTCTAACAAACATTTTTTAATATTGTTCCGCCATATTTGATGTTTACCAAAATATTATTAGGCCATCTCCATTAACCCTTAATTTCTGTAAAAAATTTGAAGTCAGTCAGGTAAGTAGTATTTAAGCTATGTCGCGAACTGACACACAAGCCGACAGACGAACCGACGGAATTGATAAAACATGTTTTTTGGCATCTAGGGACGATAAAACGATGGATAGATAAGATATGTAAATCCTGAGAGGGTGATTTTCTTCAAGTTTACAAAAATTTGATTTGGCCGCTATTTTATTCCGCCGTCTTGAATTACTAACACAGTTTTACTAGTCGAGCCCTATACCACAATTAGTTATGGCACACAATTTGAAATCGATCAATTAAGTAGTTTTTCAGGCTGAATTTTTAAATATTTTATGATGCCGCCATTTTGTTCCGCCAACTTGGATTCGTACCAAAATATTACCAGTTGATTCCGACATAATACTAAAGACGTATGAAACCTGAAAGGGTGATTTTTCCACGATTACATACTTTTAAGTTGGCCGTCATTTTGTTCGGTCACCTTGAATTAGTATCAGAATTTTACTATAGTTGATCCCTATACCACAATTAGTTATGACACACAATTTGAAATCAAACCATTATGAAGTTTTTCAGGCTGAATTATAAAATATTTTATTAGGCCGCCATTTTGTTCCGCCATCTTGGATTGGTACAAAATATTACCAGTTGATTCCAATATTGGGTTGAGTGGAAGAGCGCTGCTCTCCGTGAAAGCGGTGATTGCGAACTCTGCCTTTGTTATAGATAGTGGTAACATTTTATATTTTAATATAATATCATTGTAATTATTATATGCTACTCTGTAACAATAAAGCAATAAATAAATAAATAAATATAATATTTTATGTCTTTTGCAAAATTTGAGATAAATTGGATGAGTAGTTTTCTAATAATATATTTTTTTAATTTCACTAGGCCGCCATTTTGTTTCGCCATATTGGATATTTACCATTTTTGAAAAAAAAATTGAAGTAAATCGTGTAAGTAGTCTTTAAGCTACGCCGAGAAATGACAAACAGACAGACGGACCGACGGAATTGATAAAACATATTTTTTGCCATCTAGCGGAGCTAAAATGTAAAGATGCGTAAGACCTGAGAGGGTGATTTTTTCACTATTACAAACATTTTATTTGGCCGCCATTTTGTTCACCCATCTTGAATTAGTACTACTACTTTACTAGTTGATCCCTATACTATAATTAGTTATGGCACACAATTTGAAATCAAACCATTAAGCAGTTATTTCAGGCTAAATTTTTAAATATTTTATTATGCCGCCATTTTGTTGCGCCATCTCGGATTCGTACCAGAATTTTGCCACTTGATTTCAACATAATAATTGATGTTTTTGCAAAATTTAAGATAAATTGGTTTAGTAGATTTTTAATAATAATTTTTCCCCCTCCCTGTATTGTAAACAACCTATTTTGACACTGCTTTTACAGACGTAAGTGAAACTTAGTCAACAAGGTATTGGTTGCTCTTAACGACAGGATGTAAGTCAACTTACATCCCTAGGGAAATAATAATATGAAATTATTATAAGTAACTTTAATTTTTGATTTCATCAACATATTACAAAAATCCGGTGATATTAATTGAAATGAATATTAACGGTACAATTATTACAATTATTCACATCATTAACAAAATTTTGAAACACGTTTTCTCGTTTCTTCTCGATGTGTATTACATTTTCCCCCTCCCTGTATTGTAAGCAACCTATATTGATTGACACTGCTTTGACAGACGTAAGTGAAAATTACTCAACAAGGTATTGGTTGTCCCTAACGACAGGATGTAAGTCAACTTACATCCCTAGGGAAATAATCTAAAATTATTATAAGTAGCTTTAATTTTTGATTTCATCAACATATTATAAAAATCCGGACAAAAATCCGGTGATATTAATTGAAATGAATATTAATGGTACAATTATTACAATTATTCACATTATTAACAAAATTTGAAAACACGTTTTCTCGTTTCTTCTCGATGTGTATTACATTTTCTGACTCTACAGATCCTTCGTTTTTATCCAATGTTTCTGTCACTGTTGAAGCACTACACGAGACTTCTCACTGGGTCTTGTATAAAATTGTATTCGCTACTTCCTTTTTATTATTAAGGCTCTCAGCTACATAACGTTCGGCAATAGTAGCGGATTTCCATCCACCATAACGTTTGATAGCTAATACATCAACTCCAGTATTTGATAATAAAGTTGCCGACGTTCTTCTAAACGAGTATCCAGTATACATTTTGAGGTTCTCAAACTTTAGAAATTTCACAATTTTACTTGGAATTGATGAAAACGTATTTTTCCCGACAGGCTGGTTTAAGCACTTTCCATTTTGACATCGCATAAAGAAGCATGGATTAATAGTCGTCATGCGGGATCTTGTATCAATATACTTTTGAATTATTTTGAAATGACAAACCTGAGTGTCGTCACTTTTTGTCGCTGTAAATGTACGTGACATTCCATTTTTGGAGTCAGGAATGGTCACAATTATGACTTCTTGACTTATTTTAACATTGGCCATTTTCATTTCACAGAGTTCATTACAACGGCACGATCCAGCAACTCCCATTACTATTATGACCTTCATCAGTAAGTATATATCATCGGAGGCTTCAAGCATGAACTTATTCACATCTTCCCTGTTAAACACATTCGATTTTTTGGGTCTAGAGCCATTATTTTTTCTTTTCAAAAATGCTCGAAGTTTTGGATATTAGAAATATCTATATTTTCCTCTATAAAAAGAGTGGACTTCAACATCGAATACTCACACCATAAACTTGATGGGGACTTCAATATAGCACTTTTTTCGCAGACATACGCCAAAAACAAGGTTTCTGAGACTGCAGTAGCCGTCTTGCTTTGGCACCAATTCTTAAAGATTTATATGCAGCTTCATACCTTTTTGTCGACTTTTTCGGTAGTAGAGATAAACAAGCAGTATTCGCTGATTCTTCTATGTCTGAAACATCCATTTTGTCCACACAGAATCAAACAATTCGACTTCTTCAAACTTTTCGCTATGAATTGTCAACTTGTTGATAAAAGAAAAACTGCTTATGTTGCTCTGGCAACGGACCACGGCTGCCTTCATAATTTAATTAGAATGCTATCGAATGTAATGATAATGAAAATCCAAAAATATATCCAGCATTTTCTTATAAACATACAATATACTTTTTTGCCAGCTTTGCTACTCACATCCCTTATAGTATAAATAACCATTTTAACACTTCACTAGGCCGCTATTTTGTTTCGCTATACTGGATTTTTACCAAAATGTTACCAGGTCATCTCCATATGACCACTTAACCAAAATTTGAAGTCAATCGGATCAGTAGTTTTTTAGCTACGCGAACAGACAGACAGACCGACGGAATTGAGTAAACATGTTTTTCGTCATCTAGGGACCCTGAAAAAATCCCGAGTGATTTTTTCACGATTACAATACTTCTCTTTTACGAGGGAAGTAAAATACTAAAATGTAATCTTAAAATGCTAATTAATTTTCTAAACAATCAACTCGCCGCCAATAAAATTTTAAACCGCTCTTTCCTTTTTTTTTTTAGTGTAGATAGTTGGTAATACTTTTGAACTTTTGATATAAACATCGGTGATTCCCTTGACGATGTTCGTTTCATTTCGAATAAACAAATAATAAATCGAATGGTTGTAAATCTTTTAATTACGTCAACCATTAACGGGAATTTATTGGCTAAACAAGAAATTGTAAAAAAATATAATTCATGCATTTAAGACAAATAAAAGTATGATTAAAAAAACGAAAAAAAAAAAATGTTATTTGTGATGTAATAATATGCCATCAGTCACAGAAAAAGATGATGACTTTCGGATTCATGAATTTAAAGAAGGAAACTAAAACTAACTACATGGTTTTATACCTTCATGTACGATGTTGTGTGGTAAATATATTTTTTTCATTTAATGACTTTTTAAAATTCCTTTTCTAAACCGCTCTAGAAAGAGGTATTTAATATTTTATTATTCCAGTAGGAATAGAGCCAAAATCACTCAAGTCAAGTCTCTGTTAAAAAAGTATACAGATTTTAAAAAAGTAATAAAAGTATCCAAAGTAAATTTAATTTTAATAAAAGTATATTACAGTAAAAAAATCGTTAAATTTCGTTTACCCGGAACTGATTTTTTTCCATTTGTTAGGAATAGTGGAGTGTGACCCAATTTAGTTCAGTACAAAAGTGAATTGAACAAGATTTTTTTACGTTGACTTTTTAAACATTTTATTTGGTCGTCATTTTGTTTCGCCATCCTAAATTGAAACCCATATTCTCAGTCTTTACCTACTGCGTTGGTCCGCAGATATTTCCTAAACCCAAACAATACACCACTCTAACATAAAAGCAACAAGGTCGTTAACGAAAACAATTTAGAAACTTAATATCTGAGAAATATCTGCGATCCGACGGAATAGGTAAAGACTGATAAAATGGGTTTCATGCAGGATACAAAATCTAAATATGCGTCCTGAGGATGCAATAATAAAGTTGCGAAACGTCGACAATTGAAAAACTTACTTTTGTTTTTTTTACTGGATCCTAACCCTAATAAATACACCAATCTAACATAAAAACAAGAGGATCGCTAACGAAAACCATTTAGAAACTTAATAGCTGAAAAATATCTGCGGATCAAAGTAGTAGGCAAAGACTGATAATATGGGTTTCTTGCAGGAGAGAGAATCTATATGTATCCTGAGGATGCAACAATAAAGTTGCGAAACGTCGACAGTTTAAAAAAAGGCTTTTGATTTTTACTGGATTCTAACCTCAAATAATACACCACGATAGCATAAAAACAAGAGGATTGTTAACGAAAACTATTTAGAAACTTAATATCTGGGAAATGTCTGCGGACCAATGGTGTTGGTGAAGACTTAAAATATGGGTTCCATGCTGAATATATAATCTATATATATATCCTGAGGATGCTACAATAAAGTTGCGAAACGTCGACTATTTAAAAATAATACCCCAAATAATACACTACTCTAAGATAATAAGAGGATTGTTAACGAAAACCATTTAAAAACTTAATATCTGGGGAATATATGCGGTGGATCAACGGAGTAGGTAAAGACTGCTAATATAGGTTTCATGCAGGATATAGGATCTATATGTGTTCTGAGGATGCAACAATTAAGTTGCAAAACGTCGGCAATTTAAAAAAGTTTTTTTTTACTGGATTTTAACACCAAATAATACACGACTCTAACAAAAAATTTTAACATTGTTCCGCCGTATTGAATTTTTCCAAAATATTACCAAGTCATCTCCATAAAACCCTTAATTTTTGGCAAAATTCGAAGTCAATCGGGTAAGCATGTCGCGAATTGACAGACAGACCGCCAGACCGACCGACGGAATTGATAAATCGTGAAGATATGTAAAACCTGAGAGGGTGATTTTTTTCAGGACTACACAAATTTTGGCCTCAATTTTGTTCCGCCATCTTGAATTAGTAATACAGTTTTACTAGTTGAACCCTATAAGACAATTAGTTATTGCACACATTTTGATATTAATCCATTAAGTAGTTTTTTCGGGCTGAATTTTTAAATATTTTATTAATCGCCATTACGTTCCGCCATCTTGGATTCGTATCAAAATGATACCAGTTAATTCCAACATAATACTTGACATTTTTAGCAAAATTTGGGATAAATTTAATGAGTAGTTTTTAATAATAATTTCTTTAACATTTCATTAGGCCGCCATTTTGTTTCTCCATATTGGATTTTTACCAAATTATTACCAGGTCATCCCCATATGACCCTTAGTTTTTGACCAAAATTTGAAATAAAACTAGTAAGCAGTTTTTTCAGGCTGAATTTTTATATAATCTATTAAGCCGCCATTTTGTTCCGCCGTCTTGGATTCATACCAAAATGTTACCAGTTGATTCTAACATAATACTTGAGGTTTTTGCAAAATTTGAGACAAATTGTATGAGTACAATGTTACCAGGTCATCCCCATATGACTCTTAATTTTTTAACAAAATCAACAAGTCAATCGGGTAAATAGTTTTTTAACTACGCCGCGAACAGGCAAACAGTCAGACAGACAGACCGACGGAATCGTGAAAACATTTTTTCCGTCATCTAGGGACCCTAAAACGTGAAGATCTGAAAAAATCCCGGGGAGTGATTTTTCACGAGGGAAGTAAAAAATAAACAATTTTACGTTTGACACGGCCGTAGTTCCTAAAAACACGGCAAATTTCGATTATTTGTACGGCCTTTATTTTCTACTGGTTGGCCACATTGCTGCCAAGCCTAGAGATGACGAAAATCCGTATTTTCTTGTAACAGGTACGTCCTGTTCCTGTCCAAGTCCATACCGGTTAGGTTTTTTTTCCCGGCTTGGAGACTTGAGTCGTTGAAACCGTCACTAAACGGCGGTTTCGGGTATCGCAGCCCGCGGCTCGTTGATTATGGCCTGTTTCGCTGCCTAAAATACTAGGTAGTTTAACTCTTAACTGGTTTCTGGTTTAAATACTCGCAACATGTTAACGGCGGACTATTTTGCTGCTTCTGCGTCGTATATTGGTAAAATATAGAATGCGCGTGGAAGATTGGAAGGTGTATGTAGCGTATGTAAAATTGAGCCTGCCGAGCAGGGAATCACAGACACATCAAGTGGTGGTTTAATTCGTTATCAACTCTTTCTATTTCTTTTATTAATCATTTAAACGAATTAGACAAACGTATATTTAAATTAGTAATTTCTTTTAATATTTTTACTTTTATTTCATATGATGAATATTATAAAAAGAAAATCTAGCTTTGTCTGGAATTTTTTTTCGACAATCGAAAACAATAAATGCTGTGCAATTTGAGATTTGTGCTAGCAAAAATTGTCCTATAAGTCATGTGTTTCAAACTACAAAAACACATGATTAGAAAACATCCAACGGTCAAATTGGTCGAATCATTAAATACCCAAGCAAACAATCTGGAAGAAGAAAATATTCAAGGTCCAAATGAGACACCTTCCGGTTTGTAATATAAAAACAAAGAAACAAATCTTTGTTTTTTATATTAAAAACCGGAAGAATATCTGAAATGTACAATTTCTTGGTAGGTTATATATAAAGCATATACATTTAAAACGACCTTGGTACTTTTGTCATAAAAACTAGCTTTGTAAAAAGCATTTTTAATCTTATTTGTGCTAAATATTTTAAGATTCACCTATTAAAACTATCAAATCTAAAATACGTTAATATTTTCGCCTGATTTGTGAATAATCTAATTGGTAGATTTCTAATTTCTAATTACGATATCGTTCCTTTTGTAGGAAAAATACTAGTCATACAGAAATACTGGTTTAGCGGAGCAGGAGCAGAATAGAGTAAAATACCTGTTGCAAGCGTTTCAGTCACAGCGAATATACTTGCTAATGTACTACACTACTAATGCAGTTGTTATAATTCAGTTTACTTTGCCTCGTTGTTTAAAAAATGAGTGTGTTAAAGAAAGACACACACCGAATTCCACCGATGTTTGAAATCCAATACCTGTGACAACTTGTTACTAGCTCGTACCTGTGACAAAATACCTGTGACGAGTATTTCTTAACAACTCTTACCCTCCCCGGTTGCGCAAAACTTAATTGCAGTTTAGAATAGTTAACCGAGCTTTCAGTTTTGAAAAGCTGCTTATAGAAATCTAGGTATCCTCTGTCAAATTTGACATTCCGTTAAACATTCTAAACTTTAATTAAGCTTTCTGCAACCGGCCATAAACCAAACACGCGATCGCTGACATAAGGCCTCAAAACCGGACTAAATAAGAGGTGTTAGAAGATATCTTTATTTTTACAGAACATTTTTAATCTATTCAGCCTAAGTGTTATATTAAAATTAATAAATATAGTTTCGGGTTAATAATTTTATTTTCTGTTGAAATTTTAAAAAGTAGAATAGAAACTTGTCCGGTCCGAGTTGCAAATTTTTTATAATAAACATAAAATAAATAACTGTTCAAGAACCGAGGGCTCCTTTCAAGTGGTTGACTCGAGATATTCGGAATTCAACTTTCTATTAATACTAAAGTGAGTAAATACGCCAAAATCTGACTGTAACATTCTCTATATTTTAAACCTTTTATTATTAAAAAGGAAGACCAAGGATTCTTTCGATTTTATAGCTGGAGGAATTCGGCGGTCAGCTTAAAATTGTGCTTTTGCATTTCTCCTGTTCTGTCGGTTATGTTCTCCTCTTCCGTATATATTAATTCTGAAATTATGTATATCAAAAAACTAACACAAAGGCTGAATAAATCGAGAAGCGTCCTGTTTTACAAACCGACCTGCTTTGTACGTTTTGATCATTTTCTGTCTTACTATTTTTCCAAATACATTTTTCATTAACTTACAGTACCGTTTATTCATCTAAAATTAATCATTGCAATATTTTTTTTGTTTTTTCTGGCCTAGCTTTAGTATTCAAGTAACAAATTCCGACTAATACCGTCACGCTACACTCGATAATTTCTGTCGAGTAAAGAGTATTTAGGAACCTGCAAGAAAGGTCAGTAGCTATCCTAGAATAATGTCATTTACTTTTAATTAAATACATTACAAATTTGGCGTCCGGAACCAACTCGTTATAACTTCTTTTTTTTAATTAAAGAGAAAACGCATAATATTTATATTCGTAAATAATTCACTAAATTAGAAGGCTCGTTGCTTCCTGATATAGTTTTTATAAATACTATGAACTTACGGGAATATTATCAGATAATTCAACTAATAAACAGGTCCTAATAAGACTTGCTAAATTAGAATCGTTTTACAAAGAGGATTGACCAAAGTCACATTCAAGTTCGTGTTACCGCGCGGAGTGACATGACCAGTCGATTTCTAACGGACGTGTTTATTCTACGTCACGATACGTCAGCTACTCGCTCTCTGCATTGGAGTAGATTCAAATTTTAAGCGCGCTGATAATATTCCGGTAAATAGTTTGAGTGTAGCCCATTGTCCGAGAGGCATGGCACGCACAATTTATGAGAATGAGAGTATAGCCCGTAGTTTTATCGGCAAACCAGGGCTAACCAAAACTTAATACGGTTTTTAAAACACAACTACAAATACAATTATGCTGAATATATATCTTGTCTTAACACCTCGTAATTCTCTATGATGGTTGTTTCATATTGTTTTAGGATTATTGTGTAGTAGAGTTCCCCATTTGCTTTTTTGGTATTACACCTTACCATATCTGTAGTTGATGAAAGTAGTATAGCAGGGGCGGTCCTGGGACACCTCGATGGCATCTTGACCACCGATCGGTCCCAGGAGCTCTTCGGCTCACCTGCCTGCAAGAAGTGTTTACCTGTCACTTTTGTGCACCTGTCTTAAGCGTGACACCTGGTTTGCACAGGTAGGTGTGATTTTTGAAAAAAACTTCCAAGAAGCGAGCTTCGCGTCATCACAAGAGCCTCGCCTCGCCGAATTCCGAGAATTGTTTTTCTAATAATGTTCGACGTAAGACTAGAGGTCAGGTTCGCAGATACGAAAAGGTCGAGTACCGAGAATTGTTTTTCTGTTAATTAATATGTTCGACGTAAGACTAGAGGTCAGGTTCGCAGATAAGAAAAGGTCGAGGATGTAGATAAGGAGATGTTTGTGTAGTATTGAGATGAGCAATGTTTGAATAAATACGTAAAATATTAGTTTTTGGAAAAATACCGAGAATAGCTTGTTTTAATTTTCGACGACGTAAGACTAGAGGTCAGGTTCGCAGATAAGAAAAGGTCGAGGATGTAGATAAGGAGATCTTTGTGTAGTATTGAGATGAGCAATAATAATGTTTTAATAAATAATATTTGTTTCGAATAATAACGTATACCAGGTGATTAAAAATATGTATAGCACACATAATTAATATATACGTAAACCTTCTATAAATGAATACAATTTTTATGCCAAAGATGTAATTGTTCAGTTGAAAAAAAATATTAATAAATACTTAAAACATAGAGTAAAGTTATAAAAATTTTGTGATCCTTGTTTAGCGAATTATGTATTTGGTGTAAATAGTATTAGGTCTATGATTTTAATGTCAAAATAGAACAGTGCAAAAATATGGAAATTAAAATGTAAAAAAAAACTACTACGGTTTATTTTATGTGTTATTAGTTTTACTTAGTGGGTCTCGTAATTCGAACTATGGCAGGAGAAAATTCAATTTTGTGTCTTGATATCCAGAGATTTAATTGTGCCTCTGGATTTATTCCAAAAGAACTAGCTGTGTATGATGGAACACGTTGTTCAAATTTTCTTTTCAAACCACCATATAACAAAAGCATGTTAAAAGGCCAGGATTTAAAAACGATATCTTATCTCGAAAACTCATATCATGGTCTAATATGGGAGTCTGGTTTAGTAGACTTGAACGAAATAGCAAATATCTTAGAACATGTGATGAAAAGATATGATGCCCCAAAAATATACGTCAAAGGAGATGAAAAGATGAATTTTCAAAGAAAATTTATAAGTGCGGAAAAAATTTGGAGAGTGAACCGAAGCTAAACAAGTTTAAGAAAGTTCCCGAATGTCACTTTCACAAGGATCCATATGGCACTACTTGGCATTGTGCATTATCAAACACCAAGTTGTTATATAGTTATAAATACTGTTTTTTTTTGTTTAAAGATCAATAAATTATTTGTAGAAAACATGGAAATAAAACGTATATGAAAAAATATTCATTTTATTAAGTCACTCTACATTATTTTTATCTATCCAACTATTATACTTATCACTGAAACCTAACCATTTTACGAATACTCTATTGTTTTTACGTTTTAACACTTTTTCAACTAAATAAATGTCTGGATATTTAACTTTTTGCAATTGAAGTTCATAGAATCCTTTTTTAATGTCTTGTTTTTCTGCATCTTGAAGTAGGTATGTCACTGGATTTGTAAGTTAAACTTTTTTTAATATAAATTCGGTTTGGATTTATAAAAATTTGCACTTATAGTGTGTTATTAGTATAGGTTTTTAATATAAAAAAAAACATAACATATTTTAATATTTTATTTAATATTATCAGATGATCCGAAACCTTTATTTCCTCCTAATGTCCCAAAAAGAATACTGTTAGTCGATACAAAAGTGCAATTAATAGATTTTTTTGATGATGATTTGTGCAATTTTTTCTGATTTACAAATTTTAGATGCGATGCAATTAATAGATTTTTTTGATGATGATTTGTGCAATTTTGTCTGATTTACAAATTTTAGATGTGATATTTGAATGATTAAATAAAACTATAAATACATTCTTGATCAATGATGCCCGCTCCGACGTCGATTCCATATTTGGCCCGATCTTGAATGGATTTCAGCGTAGAATCCTTGTGGTATTTCAATTTGTATGCCTGTGTCAATTTTTGATGATGGTTCAATGGTGTGGTCTTCTACGCTGAAAAGATCGAATCCAGCCGCTTCAGAGGTAAATTGTCTAGGAGCTAGAGCCTCTGGGTGTGTTTTTTCTTAATTTAATCTGAAAAAAAAGTAAATTTAGTTATTATATGAAGTAAATATTGGTATTCAACAAATTTATTAATTTAATGCCTGCCTGGATAGTTGGTTTTGTTGTTGTTGATGATGAGACTGATGTTTTATTCGTTCTAATCTACGAAATTCCCTTTTTACACTTTTTGAAGCACCTATCGGACTTTGTCGCAGTACCAAATGGTTGGATACGTAACGGATAGGATCATAAGTTTCGAATGTTCCATCTTCATCCCAGCTATAATCAACCAATTGTGATGATGATGGCACTGCTGTTGTTGTTGTTGTTGTTGTTGTTGTTGTTGTTGGTGCTGTTGTCAACGATGACGACGACGACGACGACGACGACGACGACGATGATGATGGTGCATCAAAAAGTTTGGTTCTTGGTGTAGTCATTCTTTTTTGATTTATTCTAAAAAAAATAAAAAAAATAGTAATTTTTTTGTTTATCCTATTTATTATAATATTTTTTGATATATTTAATTTTTTAGAATATAACCTTTTAATATTGTTGTTTACTTTTTGTTCTAGGTGCTTTATTCGAAACAGATAATAGATAAATTAGAAAAATTAAAAACATGAATATTGTTTTTTTATTAGGTAAATTTTAGTTTTAAGGAAATCCCCATGGTAAAGTATCTGTATATTTGTAATTGACGATTCTTTTATCGTCGTAAGGATTTAGAGCAACTTTTGTCTGATTAAATGTATAAACTTTATGTAATTTTGATACAATCATTTTTTGATTAACATTATTACAAGTATTATTAAAAATACGTTGATAATAGTCATCAAAAGTTATAGTTTTAAGTGCAGTTTTATTAATTCCCTTTGCTTTTTTATAATGTTATAATTTTGAATAAAATTATCAGTTTCTTTTAAATCTATTCATTGATTTTTCATTTTTTTAATCTTTTCTAATTCCATTTGTGTTTTATATACTTTTATGGAATACCTTTTAGATTTAAGACCTATAAATTCTAACATAATTGTTCCATTTAGTTCATCTTTCATTAATCCTAAATTGTTTTACTTTTTGAGGGCATATTATATATACGTTGTTATAAGGATAATCTAAAGTATCAAATAAATGAATATCTTCTTTAATATGTTGATAGATATCGTCAACGAGAAAAAAAAATGATATATTAAAGAATCGGTATCTGTATACAAAAGTTTTGCGTTAGATCCAAATTTATTTTTTATATAGTTATAATGAAAGTCATAAAGAAACGTTTTTTTTTTGACAGATCCAAAAAAAAAAAAAATGCTAAAACCTACTAAATATTGGTTTTATTTATTTTTACTTCTAATCGTGACATTTCGATAAGAACAATGCCATTAGAAATACAAGTACAACTATGAAAATTTGGTTGTGAAATATAAAAATTTGCTCCAAATCTACCATTCCATCTTGTTACTAACTTAATATCTTTATGTTTGCGTACGTTTTCTATTGTTTTTCCAAAGAATGCATTATTTAATAACTTAAAAAAAAATTCAAAATCATTTTTGCTTTCTTTCCGTAAATTTGTATTTAAATCAATATGTTTTTTTTAACCAACATGATTGATCAAATTTTAATACTTTATCTATTTCTATAATTTTTAATCCTAATTGTAAAGCTTGTTTTAAATTTCGATAATGAATTACATAATTTTTTTTAATAAAAAATGTAGTTAGCAATTTTGGAAGTTTTGATTTTGGTGGACATAAATGTTCCGGACAAAGTGGTAAATCTTTATGTAATTGAAAAAGTTCTCTAGGATATTCTATATCAACTTCAAATATATATCCAATGGCGCTATCGTCAGCAATATTTAAAATAATATTAGGTGTAAAATTATTTAGATTACTTCATTTAAATTTTTTTTGAGGTAATGGTAAACTCATTGCTGCACCATATGAATTATTAACATCAAAATACATTAAATAAGATTGAGTTAATTTTGAATCGTAAGATGTTTCCATATATTTATTATAAGCTTTACCATATCTATTCGAACATTGAGATATACTTCCTCGAATACCTCTTTCGATAAATAAAAGCATGTCAATGTCAGTTAGTAGTAATTCTAATTCGATACCTTGTGACAAAACAATTTGATAAGTTAAACCTGGAACTGTATAGGTCCACAATGCATCTAGTTCGTATGTTCTTAGACACATATCTCTAATTTTCAAAAATATCAGCCAAAAGTAGAAAACGTCAGTTTTAAGGTATAATTCTGCATATTCTTGTAAATTGTTGATATTAAAAGTATTCCAAAAACGGTTTGAGACAAAACAATATTCATCTTGTGAAATATTTTTACCACTAATGGAACTATAAAAAGATTCTATTTTCGGAAATGTTGTGTCTTTTAATTGTTCCCAACAATCTAAATATCCATATGGAAAAAACTCCTTTACGTGATAGTAATTCAAATTCGGTATTTGATGTATAAAAACTTTTAAGAATATTTTTTTATCATTAGCTAAATAAGAGGATAAATTGTTAATACTGGAAGACATAAATCTATAAGAATCCAGAAATCTAAAATTAATATTTGTATTTTCTATATATTTTGTAAAAGAAATATATCTTTCTTTATTAATTATAATTGTAAAGGGAAAAATTATTTTTTTCCCTTTACATTAAGACTGAGTGCTTTAATTAAGAAATAACTATCGTAGCCGGAGAGAGATTGTAGAATACAAGTGTCATGGGGTCAGTTACGCAGATAACAAAAGGTCAAGATGATTACAAGATGAATGAGTAGCACCACGAAACTGACAATGATCTCTAACTTTTTTTTTTCATCGAATGCAAATGGTTTTTTACAAATAAAACAATGAGATACAGAATAAAATGTATGTAATTCTTCTTTGTTTAAAGGTTTTATTGGAATTATATTTTTAAAAATTTTGTCAACTTGGTATGCAATATTCTCAAGTTCTTTTAGGAACCATTCAATGCAGTCTTTTCCTGTAAATATTTTAAAATATGATAAAGAATTATTATATTTAAAATAATATGTAATGCTGAAAGCTTTATGTTCTTGATATATTGTAGTCGTAGTAGTAGTAGACTTTGAATTAATTGTGTTTGGATTTATTTTTTCTAAAATACTTTCTAAATCGGCATAAATTGCAAAAGGAACTCTTTGTTTAAATTTAAAATTTGTAAATTTTAAAATATTGTTATCATCAGATGGTAAAGTTATTTTGGTTTTATTCATAGTTTTACAACAAATTAAATGTTTTTGAAGATTTTCTTCAGTTTTAAAGTGATTTAAACATCTTTCACAAAACCATTTTTTGTGACTTATATTTCCCATTTGTTGGTTTAATACACGTGATAGATCTTTAATTAAAGCAAAATGATATATATTTGGATAGTTATTTTCATCATTAAAATAATCTATTTTATTATTACAAGGAATCATTAGTAAATTTATTTTTGGAGAATAATTTTGTTGACTTGAACACAGTGGAACAATTTGAGATTTTTTTTATAGTGAAAATGTTAATTGATAATTTATTTAATATTTCAAATTTTAATATATTTTTAATGCATATGGGAAATTCAATGTTATCATACTTTAACACCTCATTAAAATGAGGATAAGAAGATGTTCAGTTTATATTTCTGTTTTTTTTTATCACTTACTGGATATAAAGCACATACAATTGACCATAAAAACAATATTGATCATTATTTTTAAGGTTAATAATTCCTTTGTGTTTTTAAGAAATTGAGGTATTTCTGTGTAAGTTGAAAGGTCAACATTTATAGGGTAAAATTATTTATATTCACTTTTAAATGTAAAATTTCATATAACGCAAAACCAGAATCTCTTTCTTGAAATTCTTCCAATTTTTTAAAAATTTTATTTTTCGCATTTTCAGTATTCCAATTTCTTTTAGAGCAGTATTATTGTGAATAATTTCGTTTTCTGTAGTAAAATGTTTTTATAGCAGTTTCCAAATTATGAGATTTAATAAACATTGTGGAAAATATAATATTAACTTTTAATAGATTTTTTTTTAATTCGTTTTTTATCTGAATTGAAAAACTTTTATATGCTTTATTTAAAAAAATTGTTGGATCTTTAATATTTAAGTTTATAATAGCACCTGTTCGTATTCGTTCCTGAAAACACGATTCAATATCTTCCAATAATAAATTTTTTTTTAATTATTTTTAAATAGAGCAGAACGACAAAATTTTATTCTTTTTTGATTTTTAAAATTTTCCTTATAATTTGTTAAATAAGTTAAACTTGATTCAAATTTTGAAAAATTTGCAATACATTTTGATTTACTTTTTTTGACAGTTATTAATTAATTTTATTATTTTATTTAAATATTTTATCCAAAATAAATATTCATCTTTTTTTAATTAATCTGCTTACCTGCTCGATTTTATGTAGCACTTTACTGACCAACTGATCAAGAGTCTGTAAGCTAATTTCAGAATTAACATCCATTTTTATAATGGACTGAAGTCTATTAGAATAGTTGAATAGGGATCTAGGTATATACATATTTTTTTAAGTTGTTGCAGTGAATTAGATTTTATTATAATACATAAGATAATTTCAGTGAATCCAAAATAATAAAGTTAACAAATTAACCCACAATTAAAGAAATAAGTTATTACACCTTATATAAAAAATATATTCTATTTACAAATTAAGTAATCATTTCTACTGCGTAGTTGCATATGTAAATGTAAGTAATGGTTTTGTTATTATACAATAGGAGAGGTTTGAGTTTTTTGTATTATTCCATTTAAACATTTCATAAATACATTTATCTTAAAATTTATATTTTTTCAAATATAATATGTTTGAAACTAAATTTCCTAGTTTACCCTCCCATTAAAACAAGAATCCACATCTTCCCAAACTGATTTTCTTTTCAACAGACCCTTGTTATTTTTTAAGTGCAATTTAAAATGTAATAAAAAGAGTTTTTAAAATTGACAAATTACTTTCCACTCTATTATAACGAAGAACACATGAACTATTTTTTAAACATTTTTTTAATAATGGCAATTGTTTTTTTTTTAGATAACGTACATGCGTTTGGTAATATTCTTTTGTTTTAAGTAATCTACTTACAATTTCAGTTTTTCGGACCGCCTCACTTGGAAATGATATAATGACAAGAGCGATGTACTCGACAGGTTCGGTGTGTGCATGATAATTTATATACAAAACTCTTATCAATCATTCGCGTCATTTCTATTGACAACACACACACACGCAAAGTAGCATGGTATAATCATGTATATGTAAAATTTTCCAGAAAATAAGTCACGTCAATTTTGTTGAAAATTTCCTTTGAAATTAATGAATACTTTGATCGTCGTCTACGTCAAAATCTCAAATGTTTTTTCAATGATAAATTTGTATTTATACTCGTCCAGAGTTTGCGTTTGGTATCAGTTCTCTCTCTATTCGTTTGTTGATATTCGTATAGAATTTGAAACAAGTTCTTCAGTTCCAGAAAATACTAGTGCATATTGTTTAATTTTACACGATCGATTAATATAATATAATCCATTAACAAGTACAGTAAAAGTGATTTGACAAAAAAAAATGTTTAAAACTAATTTTGTTGTTGAGCAAAGACCGTCAATAAGTTTGAAACTAAATTTCCTAATTTACTTAAAACGAATTTCGTTCCCAATCAGGGATCATCAATATTATCAAATTTTCATATTCACAAACTTTATAAAAAAAAAGTGAATAAAATTTCAAAAGTAACTTTATTCGAGGAAGATGAAATGGAAATAGTTAAAAACAAAATTGTAATAAAACAACCAAATCTTAGAATAAATTATTTTGATTAGTTAGATAATAGTGATACGTATAATTTCAGTAAATATTTTAAATTTTTTTTTGGGTAAGTAAATAATATTTGTAAACTTTTTTTCACTGTGTTCCCCAAATAAAATACCCACGATGTTACATAAATTCTAACTGAACGACTAGATGCGGAGTTAGTTTTTTTACATTTTAATAGTTCTATATATAAATATATTTTTTTCTACTTAAAAAGTTTTAAAATCAAAAAAACAAATGTCTACGACACCATCTACAATCGTGGTATTTGTAAAAGATAAAATTAATTTTCCGTTAAAGATGGCTTTAGTTGTCATGAATCAACTTATATTTATTTAACAGGAACTTACTTATTTTTTAAACTTATTTTACTTATTTAATATATTTATCCTTTCATTGTATATTTTATATCTATGTTCTGTATTTAGAATTTTTTCAAGTACACTTTCACATTCTTTAATTTTTTTTTCAAAACGAAGTCTAACTAGATAATATTTTTGACAGTCACTTTTTCGAGCTTGTCTATATACAAAATTCCATTTAATTAAATAATAGTATTTATTTTGATTTTCTTTGAAAGTTACTGATTTTTTTTTATGGTATATGCAAAAACTTTAATAGAAAGTAATTTGTCAATTTTAAAAACACTTTTTATTACATTTTAAATTGCACTTAAAAAATAACAAGGGTCTGTTGAAAAGAAAATCAGTTTGGGAAGATGTGGATTCTTGTTTTAATGGGAGGGTTAACTAGGAAATTTAGTTTCAAACATATTATATTTGAAAAAATATAAATTTTAAGATAAATGTATCTTATGAAATGTTTAAATGGAATAATACAAAAAACTCAAACCTCTCCTATTGTATAATAACAAAACCATTACTTACATTTACATATGCAACTACGCAGTAGAAATGATTACTTAATTTGTAAATAGAATATATTTTTTATATAAGGTGTAATAACTTATTTCTTTAATTGTGGGTTAATTTGTTAACTTTATTATTTTGGATTCACTGAAATTATCTTATGTATTATAATAAAATCTAATTCACTGCAACAACTTAAAAAAATATGTATATACCTAGATCCCTATTCAACTATTCTAATAGACTTCAGTCCATTATAAAAATGGATGTTAATTCTGAAATTAGCTTACAGACTCTTGATCAGTTGGTCAGTAAAGTGCTACATAAAATCGAGCAGGTAAGCAGATTAATTAAAAAAAGATGAATATTTATTTTGGATAAAATATTTAAATAAAATAATAAAATTAATTAATAACTGTCAAAAAAAGTAAATCAAAATGTATTGCAAATTTTTCAAAATTTGAATCAAGTTTAACTTATTTAACAAATTATAAGGAAAATTTTAAAAATCAAAAAAGAATAAAATTTTGTAGTTCTGCTATATTTAAAAATAATTAAAAAAAAATTTATTATTGGAAGATATTGAATCGTGTTTTCAGGAACGAATACGAACAGGTGCTATTATAAACTTAAATATTAAAGATCCAACAATTTTTTTAAATAAAGCATATAAAAGTTTTTCAATTCAGATAAAAAACGAATTAAAAAAAAATCTATTAAAAGTTAATATTATATTTTCCACAATGTTTATTAAATCTCATAATTTGGAAACTGCTATAAAAACATTTTTCTACAGAAAACGAAATTATTCACAATAATACTGCTCTAAAAGAAATTGGTATACTGAAAATGCGAAAAATTAAATTTTTAAAAAATTGGAAGAATTTCAAGAAAGAGATTCTGGTTTTGCGTTATATGAAATTTTACATTTAAAAGTGAATATAAATAATTTTACCCTATAAATGTTGACCTTTCAACTTACACAGAAATACCTCAATTTCTTAAAAACACAAAGGAATTATTAACATTAAAAATAATGATCAATATTGTTTTTATGGTCAATTGTATGTGCTTTATATCCAGTAAGTGATAAAAAAAACAGAAATATAAACTGAACATCTTCTTATCCTCATTTTAATGAGGTGTTAAAGTATGATAACATTGAATTTCCCATATGCATTAAAAATATATTAAAATTTGAAATATTAAATAAATTATCAATTAACATTTTCACTATAAAAAAAATCTCAAATTGTTCCACTGTGTTCAAGTCAACAAAATTATTCTCCAAAAATAAATTTACTAATGATTCCTTGTAATAATAAAATAGATTATTTTAATGATGAAAATAACTATCCAAATATATATCATTTTGCTTTAATTAAAGATCTATCACGTGTATTAAACCAACAAATGGGAAATATAAGTCACAAAAAATGGTTTTGTGAAAGATGTTTAAATCACTTTAAAACTGAAGAAAATCTTCAAAAACATTTAATTTGTTGTAAAACTATGAATAAAACCAAAATAACTTTACCATCTGATGATAACAATATTTTAAAATTTACAAATTTTAAATTTAAACAAAGAGTTCCTTTTGCAATTTATGCCGATTTAGAAAGTATTTTAGAAAAAATAAATCCAAACACAATTAATTCAAAGTCTACTACTACTACGACTACAATATATCAAGAACATAAAGCTTTCAGCATTACATATTATTTTAAATATAATAATTCTTTATCATATTTTAAAATATTTACAGGAAAAGACTGCATTGAATGGTTCCTAAAAGAACTTGAGAATATTGCATACCAAGTTGACAAAATTTTTAAAAATATAATTCCAATAAAACCTTTAAACAAAGAAGAATTACATACATTTTATTCTGTATCTCATTGTTTTATTTGTAAAAAACCATTTGCATTCGATGAAAAAAAAAAGTTAGAGATCATTGTCAGTTTCGTGGTGCTACTCATTCATCTTGTAATCATCTTGACCTTTTGTTATCTGCGTAACTGACCCCATGACACTTGTATTCTACAATCTCTCTCCGGCTACGATAGTTATTTCTTAATTAAAGCACTCAGTCTTAATGTAAAGGGAAAAAAATAATTTTTCCCTTTACAATTATAATTAATAAAGAAAGATATATTTCTTTTACAAAATATATAGAAAATACAAATATTAATTTTAGATTTCTGGATTCTTATAGATTTATGTCTTCCAGTATTAACAATTTATCCTCTTATTTAGCTAATGATAAAAAAATATTCTTAAAAGTTTTTATACATCAAATACCGAATTTGAATTACTATCACGTAAAGGAGTTTTTTCCATATGGATATTTAGATTGTTGGGAACAATTAAAAGACACAACATTTCCGAAAATAGAATCTTTTTATAGTTCCATTAGTGGTAAAAATATTTCACAAGATGAATATTGTTTTGTCTCAAACCGTTTTTGGAATACTTTTAATATCAACAATTTACAAGAATATGCAGAATTATACCTTAAAACTGACGTTTTCTACTTTTGGCTGATATTTTTGAAAATTAGAGATATGTGTCTAAGAACATACGAACTAGATGCATTGTGGACCTATACAGTTCCAGGTTTAACTTATCAAATTGTTTTGTCACAAGGTATCGAATTAGAATTACTACTAACTGACATTGACATGCTTTTATTTATCGAAAGAGGTATTCGAGGAAGTATATCTCAATGTTCGAATAGATATGGTAAAGCTTATAATAAATATATGGAAACATCTTACGATTCAAAATTAACTCAATCTTATTTAATGTATTTTGATGTTAATAATTCATATGGTGCAGCAATGAGTTTACCATTACCTCAAAAAAAATTTAAATGGAGTAATCTAAATAATTTTACACCTAATATTATTTTAAATATTGCTGACGATAGCGCCATTGGATATATATTTGAAGTTGATATAGAATATCCTAGAGAACTTTTTCAATTACATAAAGATTTACCACTTTGTCCGGAACATTTATGTCCACCAAAATCAAAACTTCCAAAATTGCTAACTACATTTTTTATTAAAAAAAAATTATGTAATTCATTATCGAAATTTAAAACAAGCTTTACAATTAGGATTAAAAATTATAGAAATAGATAAAGTATTAAAATTTGATCAATCATGTTGGTTTAAAAAAAACATATTGATTTAAATACAAATTTACGGAAAGAAAGCAAAAATGATTTTGAATTTTTTTTTAAGTTATTAAATAATGCATTTTTTGGAAAAACAATAGAAAACGTACGCAAACATAAAGATATTAAGTTAGTAACAAGATGGAATGGTAGATTTGGAGCAAATTTTTATATTTCACAACCAAATTTTCATAGTTGTACTTGTATTTCTAATGACATTGTTCTTATCGAAATGTCACGATTAGAAGTAAAAATAAATAAAACCAATATTTAGTAGGTTTTAGCATTTTTTTTTTTTTTTGGATCTGTCAAAAAAAAAAACGTTTCTTTATGACTTTCATTATAACTATATAAAAAATAAATTTGGATCTAACGCAAAACTTTTGTATACAGATACCGATTCTTTAATATATCATTTTTTTTTCTCGTTGACGATATCTATCAACATATTAAAGAAGATATTCATTTATTTGATACTTTAGATTATCCTTATAACAACGTATATATAATATGCCCTCAAAAAGTAAAACAATTTAGGATTAATGAAAGATGAACTAAATGGAACAATTATGTTAGAATTTATAGGTCTTAAATCTAAAAGGTATTCCATAAAAGTATATAAAACACAAATGGAATTAGAAAAGATTAAAAAAATGAAAAATCAATGAATAGATTTAAAAGAAACTGATAATTTTATTCAAAATTATAACATTATAAAAAAGCAAAGGGAATTAATAAAACTGCACTTAAAACTATAACTTTTGATGACTATTATCAACGTATTTTTAATAATACTTGTAATAATGTTAATCAAAAAATGATTGTATCAAAATTACATAAAGTTTATACATTTAATCAGACAAAAGTTGCTCTAAATCCTTACGACGATAAAAGAATCGTCAATTACAAATATACAGATACTTTACCATGGGGATTTCCTTAAAACTAAAATTTACCTAATAAAAAAACAATATTCATGTTTTTAATTTTTCTAATTTATCTATTATCTGTTTCGAATAAAGCACCTAGAACAAAAAGTAAACAACAATATTAAAAGGTTATATTCTAAAAAATTAAATATATCAAAAAATATTATAATAAATAGGATAAACAAAAAAATTACTATTTTTTTTATTTTTTTTTAGAATAAATCAAAAAAGAATGACTACACCAAGAACCAAACTTTTTGATGCACCATCATCATCGTCGTCGTCGTCGTCGTCGTCGTCGTCGTCATCGTTGACAACAGCACCAACAACAACAACAACAACAACAACAACAACAACAACAGCAGTGCCATCATCATCACAATTGGTTGATTATAGCTGGGATGAAGATGGAACATTCGAAACTTATGATCCTATCCGTTACGTATCCAACCATTTGGTACTGCGACAAAGTCCGATAGGTGCTTCAAAAAGTGTAAAAAGGGAATTTCGTAGATTAGAACGAATAAAACATCAGTCTCATCATCAACAACAACAAAACCAACTATCCAGGCAGGCATTAAATTAATAAATTTGTTGAATACCAATATTTACTTCATATAATAACTAAATTTACTTTTTTTTCAGATTAAATTAAGAAAAAACACACCCAGAGGCTCTAGCTCCTAGACAATTTACCTCTGAAGCGGCTGGATTCGATCTTTTCAGCGTAGAAGACCACACCATTGAACCATCATCAAAAATTAACACAGGCATACAAATTGAAATACCACAAGGATTCTACGCTGAAATCCATTCAAGATCGGGCCAAATATGGAATCGACGTCGGAGCGGGCATCATTGATCAAGAATGTATTTATAGTTTTATTTAATCATTCAAATATCACATCTAAAATTTGTAAATCAGACAAAATTGCACAAATCATCATCAAAAAAAATCTATTAATTGCATCGCATCTAAAATTTGTAAATCAGAAAAAATTGCACAAATCATCATCAAAAAAATCTATTAATTGCACTTTTGTATCGACTAACAGTATTCTTTTTGGGACATTAGGAGGAAATAAAGGTTTCGGATCATCTGATAATATTAAATAAAATATTAAAATATGTTATGTTTTTTTTTTTATATTAAAAACCTATACTAATAACACACTATAAGTGCAAATTTTTATAAATCCAAACCGAATTTATATTAAAAAAAGTTTAACTTACAAATCCAGACATTTATTTAGTTGAAAAAGTGTTAAAACGTAAAAACAATAGAGTATTCGTAAAATGGTTAGGTTTCAGTGATAAGTATAATAGTTGGATAGATAAAAATAATGTAGAGTGACTTAATAAAATAAATATTTTTTCATATACGTTTTATTTCCATGTTTTCTACAAATAATTTATTGATCTTTAAACAAAAAAAAAACAGTATTTATAACTATATAACAACTTGGTGTTTGATAATGCACAATGCCAAGTAGTGCCATATGGATCCTTGTGAAAGTGACATTCGGGAACTTTCTTAAACTTGTTTAGCTTCGGTTCACTCTCCAAATTTTTTCCGCACTTATAAATTTTCTTTGAAAATTCATCTTTTCATCTCCTTTGACGTATATTTTTGGGGCATCATATCTTTTCATCACATGTTCTAAGATATTTGCTATTTCGTTCAAGTCTACTAAACCAGACTCCCATATTAGACCATGATATGAGTTTTCGAGATAAGATATCGTTTTTAAATCCTGGCCTTTTAACATGCTTTTGTTATATGGTGGTTTGAAAAGAAAATTTGAACAACGTGTTCCATCATACACAGCTAGTTCTTTTGGAATAAATCCAGAGGCACAATTAAATCTCTGGATATCAAGACACAAAATTGAATTTTCTCCTGCCATAGTTCGAATTACGAGACCCACTAAGTAAAACTAATAACACATAAAATAAACCGTAGTAGTTTTTTTTTACATTTTAATTTCCATATTTTTGCACTGTTCTATTTTGACATTAAAATCATAGACCTAATACTATTTACACCAAATACATAATTCGCTAAACAAGGATCACAAAATTTTTAATAACTTTACTCTATGTTTTAAGTATTTATTAATATTTTTTTTCAACTGAACAATTACATCTTTGGCATAAAAATTGTATTCATTTATAGAAGGTTTACGTATATATTAATTATGTGTGCTATACATATTTTTAATCACCTGGTATACGTTATTATTCGAAACAAATATTATTTATTAAAACATTATTATTGCTCATCTCAATACTACACAAAGATCTCCTTATCTACATCCTCGACCTTTTCTTATCTGCGAACCTGACCTCTAGTCTTACGTCGTCGAAAATTAAAACAAGCTATTCTCGGTATTTTTCCAAAAACTAATATTTTACGTATTTATTCAAACATTGCTCATCTCAATACTACACAAACATCTCCTTATCTACATCCTCGACCTTTTCTTATCTGCGAACCTGACCTCTAGTCTTACGTCGAACATATTAATTAACAGAAAAACAATTCTCGGTACTCGACCTTTTCTTATCTGCGAACCTGACCTCTAGTCTTACGTCGAACATTATTAGAAAAACAATTCTCGGAATTCGGCGAGGCGAGGCTCTTGTGATGACGCGAAGCTCGCTTCTTGGAAGTTTTTTTCAAAAATCACACCTACCTGTGCAAACCAGGTGTCACGCTTAAGACAGGTGCACAAAAGTGACAGGTAAACACTTCTTGCAGGCAGGTGAGCCGAAGAGCTCCTGGGACCGATCGGTGGTCAAGATGCCATCGAGGTGTCCCAGGACCGCCCCTGCTATACTACTGATGAAGAATGTCTGTATTGAACTAGCATAAAATGCCATATATAAATCCATATATGGTGCCAGGTTGTGTGAACGCAAAGCACGGGTAGCATTTTGGTATGTTCGGTGAAGTCAGTTTCGTTGGTTCATCACTTCACGTCCAGGAAATCTAGTGTATTCTCCCCGTTTTGATTTGGCATTCCAGAACCCCAAGAAGGATGCTGAGCATCCAGCTCTCCTGTAAGTAGTATTGGGTTTCTAGTTTGAAAGTTTACTTTGCTTACTAAATTATTAAATATAACTGGATTGATCCTTATGTTCGTAGGATTGTATATGCTTATCAGACAGACTAGACAGACTGACTGAATTCAATGTACTGGCATATTAGTGGTAGCCTCGACAGGCAATTCTTAATATGATTGATAAAGGTACTCTTATTTGTCTATACATGTTCGTACCTCTACATACACCCTTATACCCAGACACTTTACACTATAGTAGGCAATTATGTGTATTTTTTATAACTATACGGAAATATGTGTGACTATGGTATCTAGTTTTTATTTTATGTTTTTTTTTAACAGCTGGTCGACTGACCGGGTGAGCTTCTTATCTTCTTATGTATCTTTTTTACTTTCTATGAAAAGTTTTAGTTTCTCTCCCTCATGGGGTCCGTTTTCTGCTGTGTTATATGGGGTTTGTATTACTAGTGATCACTGTTGTGTTTCCTTCTTCAGTATTATGTTCAAAATAAGTTTTCTGTTAGAGAATGAGCGAGCGTATTCTCCCGGGTTTGAAAATAATTTTTCGTGCTACCGCGGGCTTTCTTTGCGCATTTTTATTAATTATATGGTCTATTAATAAAAACTAAAACAGTTTTGGCCCTTGTCGGGATTCGGCCACATATCCCCTACGACGTGCGCCAAAAACTTTACCAACTGCATCACGAGGCTTTACACGAAGAATGTAACAAACGCAGTTTATAATTCGCCGAAATAAATCTATATATTAGAAAAAGGCAATGTCGGATTCAAATTTGACGATTTCGGTTACTTTTAAACGGTTCGCTAATGGTCTATTTGGGACTTTCTATAAGTGACCGTCAACTCTATGTGCATCTAAACGTTATTAAAACTGAAATTAGTAAACTAGGAGTAGATATCGAAAGAGAATTTCTCTCAGAATCAGATGCACGTGAGTGCACCTTCCAACTTGGATGGTCGAGGTCATAGTAAACGAAAAAAAAAGAAGATAATTTAATTTTACTGATGTTTGATAAAGTTTCATGGAAAGTTAACCCAGAATATCCACGGTGAACCTGTGTATTGCAGGCTGTGGCGCCATCCGAGTATTATAAACCGGACAAAGTTCATTTAAGTTTTGGTGTAAGACCGATTAGCACAGCGGTAGGGTTTTGGATTAGCAATGCGAAGGTCTCGAGTTCTAATCGTGGTATGGACGATGACTTTTTTCTGCATTATGGGTTAACTAACTTCTCATAAAAAACTCTAAATCGGCATAGGGATCCGTCAATTACAACACAGATTATTCAATGTGCTTCCTATTGGTTCGTTGTTCATTTCGGTGGAGTATAAACAAGTTTTGTTAGATGTTCAGTATGAGCTTCCTAACTCAGCGCTAGGATTATCGACTTTGAGTACAACGCATGTGAACTCGAAGTCACGTTCAAGCGTATGGCTTTTTCAGCTTTTTTAACAAAAAATTGCCAAGAAAATTCACGGTCTATATTGAAAGAATAATTTTTTTTAACAAAACTATTATTGTACAAGACCTTAGACATGCCTTTTATTCTACCAGTCACGACACTTTAGAGTTGCACGTATTTCAAATATGATTTTCGATGATTCGAGGTGTGGCTTTTATTGCTTTGTTGATGATTTACAGGTTTACAGATGGTTTTATCGGTGACCCTCGGCTAACCTAACGCTAACACAAGCTTTAAACTACTGGAGATTCTTATCAATTATAGTGTCGATTGTTGTATATGCTTCCTCCCGGTCCGTCGTTTATTTCCCCCGGAGTATAAACAATTTGTTGAATGTTCAGCATGGGCTTCTTGGCTCGGTGGTAATTAACTCAGCTTTCGATGCAATTTATATATATGTGTTCGAATCTCCGTTCAGGCGTATTACTTTTTTTAGGTTTTTCTTTATCAAAACTTATAAATAATAAATGTGCATATTAGGTTAGACTAGCATTGGTTATGTTTGCTCTAAAGAAAGCTCGTGGTAACGCGGCAACAACATTTCGAGTCTACATTAAAACAAGGATTTTTTAACGAAAACCTATACTTTTAGGTGGATCTGTCCCGTTAGCTTTAGATTAGCTCCGGATTGTCGATAAAACTATCATTAAAGCAATAAAACATCATTAAAGTCATCAAATCATCGGAAAATATATTTGTAATACGCGCGCAATCTAAAGTGATGTGATTGATTGGCGTATCTAAAGTCTTGTCTTTAAAATAGAGCCATTTGCAAAAATACTGTCTAAATGTATGGCTATTGCAATATTTTTTCACAGCAGCACATTAATAATTTACACATTGCATATGATTCAAAAGAGTTCAGTGAGATAAACGCGAACTTTTAACACAATCTATATTGTTAGGTGGATCTGTACCATTAGCGTTAGGTTAGCCCAGGTTCGTCGATAATCGCACACACCTCAAAACTTCGAAAATCAGATTTGAAACACGCGCACTCTAAAGTGTTATGATTGGTATGATCCGTGGGCAACTGAAGGTTTTGTAACGCTAAGGGGACAGATCCATATAACAGTATAAATTTTGATAAAAAAATCGGTAAATCTCCTTTACCGGAACTTCCCCCGTTGCGAATCTGTCCTTTCATTAGGAATAGTAAAGTGTAACCCAATTTAGTTCCGCACGTAATCATCTAGTATATTGTTTTTTAAACATTTTTAATGCGAGCTGTTTTGTTCTACCATATGGGAATCATACCAATATTTTACCAGTTTCCGCGTATGCTACACTTATTTTTTCGGCATGATTTAAAATAAATTTAAGATCAATTGACAAAAATAAAAAAAAAAGTTTTGGCCGCCATTTTGTTCCCTCATCTTGAATTGGTATCATAATTTTACAAGTTTTTCTCTATATTACACTTAATGCTTGCACAAAATCTGAAATTAATCGATCGATCGATTTGAGCTCATATGCGCCGCATCCAAAGTCCAGTAACACACCATTGAGTTACGAAGCCCATACTGAGCACAAGAATCTAGAATAGGTATCAGTGTTACCAATGCTCCGACACGAAAATATCCACCATTCCTCTCAAAAAATCCGATTTTTATCCGATTTTTGTTCAAAAACCTCCCAAGTAGGGATGAACGGAAATGAATTAGCTGAACACTTATCGATAAAATTAAATTATCGATAGGTATGCCTTAAAAAAAGTTTTCATATTGTTAAATATGTAGACCACTTATTAACTATAAAAAATTCTGTATATTGTTTTTTTAAATTTGCTGTTCGGAATTACGGAAAATATACCAGTTAAACCTTTGACCGAAATGATCAGAAGCTAAAATCTAGTATATTTACAGGATTGTCATATTTTTTCATGATTATGATTAAATACTTGCTTTGATATAGACTCGGAATACTTTACAGCAAACCTAACCAATTCAAAATAATAATAATAACCTAATATGTATTTTTTACTATAGATTTCAGTTAAAAAAAAATAAAAAGTCACGGCCTGCATGGGGCGGGGATCCATTGCATCCAAAGTTGAATGTCTTGCCACTGTTTCTCGGACAAAGTTTAACGAACTTACTCTGATATCTCTAATAATTAAGCAAAATGCCGCGATCAACACCACTGAGAATATACAGGATTTATGCGTTCTTGAAATAATCTTCAATGTGTCCGCATCTTAGATGTCCGTATTAAAAACGTGACGGAAATTAGCCAATCAAATTAGCAATTGTATTCTGGATCCGTGTATCTTAGGTTTATTTAAATTTAGTATAAACCACAGTCATAATCAGGTACTTGAAAAAAGTATGTACAGGGTGTCCGGATTTGGTTGCAAAAGCAGGGTATCTCGCTTATTTTTAAAGATAAAACCTTGCGGTTTTCACGAACCTGAGCTAATTTTTTGTGAAACTCATGAAGCCGTAAACAAAATTTTCATAGCCTTCTTCGTTTATGAGATACAGGGCGAAATAGAAAATTTTGCATTTTGGGACCCCCCTCGTATCTCGGTTATCCTTTAACTTAAGGCAAAGGGAAAAATTGCTGCTTATGCAGTTTTTTACGCTGGATCTAGTGGCGTAGTCATATTTTTCATTTGAGTTGTTATCTTTTAGATACGACCCAAAGTTGTGTTTTTTTAAATTGACACCCTGTATATTTGTCCAGAAATTGATTTGTCCTTTTAAAAGCTTCTCAAAAATATATAATAATATGGGTCTATTTTAATAAACAACAACAAAAATCCTAATTTTTATAATTATCATCCCAAATTTTGCAGTAGACCATGCAAAACGATGCCGTTTTCTTGGAAGCAAATGACATTTCCCAATTTTGTACGCGTATATAAAATATAGCGCTAGTTTTTTGTGTTTATTTATTGTGTAAAAATATATTTGTATTATTATGGAAAAAACCAAACTTTCGAACATTATGAAAAGTATGATATGTTAGCTTGTTTTATATTAAGTAATGAAAATGTTGAAGTGGCTTCTGAGATGTATTTTAACAGGTAAATAGTTAATTTTTAGGTATGTTGAAATACTATTGCTTAATTTTTATTTAGATACCCAGAAAGGAGGCAACCTAATATATCCACTTTTTATCGGATAAAAAAGAATTTACTTAATCACGTATAATAAAGAAAATCGGGAGGCTGAGGAAATTACGGTTTTGGCTAATGCAGAAGCTTACCCTACAAACTCTTGTAGGGCCAGTGAAAAGAGCATAGGGATTCCAAAAACTAGAGTTCAAGAAATTCTAAAAAAGCACAAATACCAGCCATACAAATTTAGGCTCGTGCAGCACTTACAGCCAGGGGATGCAGAGCGTCGGGTAGTCTTCTGCAATTGGTTTCGAAAAAGATGCGATATGGTTAGAGATTTTGAAAGGAAAGTTATATGGTCAGACGAAGCACATTTCAGTAATTCTGGTATATTCAATAGGCACAATAGTAGATTCTGGTCCCAGGAAATCAACACCAAATATTTCCCAGAAGACAGCAGGGCAGGTTTGGTCTAAATGTGTCCTGCTTCATATTAGGAACACATATAAAATTTTATATATTTGAGGGAAATCTAACAGCCAATCGCTATATAGAAATTTTAGAGGCAGCTATACCTGAATTACTTGACGATGTTCCTCTAGCGCAAATTAACGAAATTTATTTTCAACAGGACGGTGCTCCTGCACACAATTCTGGAATGACGAGATTATTTCTGGACAATAATTTTACCAATCAATGGATCGGAACAAATAGACCTATAAGATGTCCCCCTAGGTTCCCAGATTTGTCGATTTTAGATTTCTTTCTATGGGGATATCTGGAAAATAGAATTTACAAAGACCACTATGATAATGTCCAAGATTTAGGAAATGCAATAAGAGAAAATTTTCGGTATTTACAAAATCATTCCGTTATTTTGCTTAATTCCCTAAAACGAATACGAAAATTGTGCGAAGCATGCATAGAGCAAAATGGAAATCAGTTTGAACAGTTCTTTTGATTTCCTTGGTTACTGTAGTTCTTATACGACAGTTGATTTTTGCTGAAAGGCTTGTTACATAATAATGTATTACTGTTTTGTTCTTGTGTTACATAAATCTAGGTAGGTGGTACTTTTTTGGTGCGAAATTATCAATACATATTTTGATTTACTGTTAGGATGTAGATATTGTTAATGACTTTAAATAAAAGGTAGCATTCTTTTGCATGGCCTACTGCAAAATTTGGGATGATAATTATAAAAATTAGGATTTTTGTTGTTGTTTATTAAAATAGACCCATATTATTATATATTATAACTAGATCCAGCGTAAAAAACTGCATAAGCAGCAATTTTTCCCTTTGCGTTAAGTTAAAGTATAAGCGAGATACGAGGGGGGTCCCAAAATGTAAAATTTTCTATTTCGCCCTGTATCTCATAAAGGAAGAAGGCTATGAAAATTTTGTTTACGGCTTCATGAGTTTCACAAAAAATTAGCTCAGGTTCGTGAAAACGCAAGGTTCTATCTTTAAAAATAAGCGAGATACCCTGCTTTTGCAACCAAATCCGGACACCCTGTACAGGTAGAATAATACAAAAACTAGGAATAAAAAAACAAGGAACAAATAGTATTTTTTATATATATAAAAAAATCAAGGAATAACAAGTGTTGGCTATTTACGTCGAACATCCGTCTTTCATTTGTTATTTAGTGCCATTTAAATAATGCGTTAGAGAGTGATCACCGTCCTAAATAAAACACATATGTGTCAGTTTCGCAACACGTTTTAATAGGGAGGAGCAAGAAGTATCGACTCGACAGATGCCGATTTCCCGATTATTGTCCTTTGTTTTGCATAGTCTATATTTGTACTCAAAAATCCGCCAAATATCCACTTTTTACTAAAATATCCGAAAAGACTCCGAAATATTTTAAAATCCGAAAAAAATCCACTCACTCTGAAAATATCCGCAAATCGGATTTTAATCCGCTAATTGGTAACACTGATAGGTATACACATACGATCCGATAATCTAGGATATCGATACTTTTGCCTCGATATTCGATATTTAATATCGATATTTTTTAAATGATACGTGCTATGTATCGATACATTTGACTGTATATCGATAATATTCTCCGTAATATTTAGCTAATGGCTGAGAGAGGTACCATGAACGAGCTATTTAATCTTGCTACTTCGATAGCGGGTCGTTGAGCGGACGCCATGTTTTGTATCGTATTTTATTTTCGCTACTTAACTGAGCAACGATCAACTGGCATAACAAACGAGATAGCAGTATGTAATGTAAACATTATGAGCAATATATAATAATACACCAGAGCAATAACAGATTTTTTTAAATCTTTTTTTTAAACAAAATACAGAATGTATTATACAAACAAATTTGTTATCATATTTCTTTTAATTTCAGCCCTTCCTTGTTCCCGTTGTCCCATATTCTCATTCTCATCAAGGTTAAGGTCAAGAAACATTTGCTGCCTTCAAAATCTCTAAAATCCGTTCAAACTATTGCTATTATTTGAGCGCTACTTTGATGATCAATAGCCAACGAGCGATCAGGCGGGTGAACGCGGCCATTTAGTCTAAAATTCAAATTCTGGCTGGGTATTAAAAAGTTGCAAATTACCGATTACTATACGAGTTACAGGATCTTTCAAATGCTATCAAATTCAAGCTACTTAACTTACGACGAGGATAAGTTGTTTTCAGTTTCCTTTCTTATTACTCGATAATGGCATTTCGGTTTAACCATAAAAAGTAAATAAAAACATATATCTAAACACGCTTGCAAAAAATATTTCAAAAATTCTAAATTCCAATTTATAAGAAATAAAAAAGAAAGTTTTGGTGTTCTTATCCTATGTCAAAAGAATATCTTGTGGTATAAGTACTCTTCTGGCTTCCTTTAAAATCAAGAAAATTCCTTTATTTCGGATTTTTTAAAAATAAAAATAATTTCTTATTTTATTTAAAATGTTGCGTAGTAATAAATTCAATAAGTAGTTTTACATTGACTCACACCGCCATTTTGAATTCTTACTAGTTTATCCATATATCACATTCAATTTTTCTACAAAATTTAAGAACAATTGCATCAAATTTAGGAAAAAAAATTTGCCGGCCATTTTGTTCCGCGATCTTGGGCTACAGCTTCATTGCCAAAAACCACACCAGCCAATAATCAGTTATTCGTATAGAATTTTTATTAAAAAATCTTTGTTTTATTATATACTCGGAAATTTGTAAACGTGTTACCGCGCTTTTTTTACAGCAAACCTAATCAACCCCACCTAACCACATTTTTATTAATTATAATATATAATAATTTTTTTAAAAATAAGTCACCGCCCAAACCGGGATTGGAACGCATGACTTTTGCATTGCTAATCCGAAACCCTATCATTAAGTTAACCGATGTCCCACGACTTTAAGGAACTTTGTTTATGTTTAGCCAAAAAAAAACTATATATTAGGGCGGCGTTTCGGTTTAACCATAAAAAGTAAATTATGTATAAACATAGTTGCAAAAAATATTTCAAAAATTCTAAAATCCAATTTATAAAAAATAAAAAAGAAAGTTTGTTTATTTTTTGTCAAAAGAATATCTTCTGGTATAAATACCCTTCTGGCTTCCTTTAAAATCAAGGAGATTCCTTTATTTCGGATTTTTTAAAAATAATAAATTTAACCATCCCTAAGGGCAAAATTTCTTAATTTATTTAAAATGTTGGGATATTTCGAATATTGATTCTTTATAAGGCGTTTTTTTCCTATACCAATACTTTAATCACCGATCCGTATCGATCCAAAATATCGATACTAAGGAACGGTTCGTGCATTCCTAATCTAGAAGGCCCGTACTTTTTCTCTTACCCCTCTCTCATAGATAATGAAACGAGAGGCAGTGTTAAGATTGCTATTACAATTGTACTGAATCTATTACAATTCCACCTTGACAATTACAATATTGGAAAAAAACCTAATAATCTATTACATTTTAAGTTTTTACAAAATTCGTCATCTTTTAGTTTCATAAATAACTTTACTCGATAAAAATGTCTACACTCTACCGCGGCGAATTGACCGTGCAAAATATTTGTATACGGAGCTTTATTAAGAGATATGGAGTGTAATATACGTCATACAGTTTTCTTTTAAAATTCAATGTCAGGTATCAATTGTAGATGCGCTTCGATATTTCCCTTATGCCATATGCAATTTTAACAGTTTTTTAAAGATTGGAAATAGATAGGTTAAGATGAATAGGTTTAACATTTTTTATTTTTTCGAAAACGGCGTATTTGGTTTCTAGCGTTGCTCTTGCCACACTGCTAATATTAAAAACACTTCTGAGTTCTGATATTCTATAAAGCAAAACTAATAATTACATAAAAAAACAGATAAAATAAGGATAAAAATTTTACAAAAGAAAATTACTTTAAACAAATTGAGCGGTCCTGTTATTGGAACTTGGACATGTTGTCGAGCGTATTACAACCCGAGTAGTTTTGGCGAAATTAATTATTCTTTGATATATATGTGGTATCCTACTTTCCTATCCTCACTATTTTTGTACTTTTACTTAAGAAGCATACCACTCGTAACCTGTTTCCAAACTTCTCTTAACATTACGGCCTGTATTCAAGCAGATACGGTCTTCATATCTTCTTCAGCCTATAATAGGTGACAAGTTCTGGGGTCGAATACCAGGGTGTATCCTATATTAACACTTCGATATTTTTTCTTTACAAATTACACTTGTTATTTCTAGGCGTATATTGTTAAACTTCTAATACATTAATTTAATGTAAAATTTCGAGCTATTCATGTAATTTTTCTTACTATTATTATTATATGAAATTAAACAAAGGGAGCTTTGACTTTCTGTTAAGTTCATAATATACAAAATAAATTTATTTATTTTAAATCCTGCTTCTTTAATATTGGTATTACCCAATAAAATACTTTCTTTTTAAATCAACCTGTTTGTCTTGCAGGCGCACAATATTACGTTTTAATTGCGTTCGGCTCCAGACTGTCTAGTCTAGTAACATTTCGAAAACCCTAACCATTTTATTTACTTCATCTCATCCGAGAAAGAATTCTCAGAATTAGGTCACTGTTATTTTATCACAAAGTCTCTATTAATTAAGTTGAATTGGATAATTTTTTAAGATCAATAATTACACTTCTGCCTTTCTTATTCGTTTGAACATTGCACTACAAAAGTTCACAGTCAATAGGTTGCTTGCTTCCCTGAGTCAATCGTTCTTGGTAATTTAAATAATCCATACTTCCTGTTGAGTTAGTAACACATCACAAACAGACCTAAATCACTAATCAGTTTTCTCACGCACACACGGCGAATAGCGGACAGTGGAACACGTTAATAAATTAAAAATTTACTTTTGAATAGTACTTTTCAATCGGACAAGGTTTCATTTTAATTATTTAAATTCTTTAAAAATTTCGATAGGCATTTGGCCTTTATGAAGGCCTGCAAATAATTGGAGTCGAAGACTATGGTAGTCTTAGTAGTAGTAGTAGTAGTTAGAGCTTACAGTTCATTTTATAGGTAATTTTTCCATTATATTTCCCTTTCTTACTTGGTCGATAGCGTAGGCCGCCTGCTTCGCTGCCATATATGGAAACAGTTTCGTATTCGCAGCTTCTGTAGATGGTCCGCCGATTCCCCTAGAGTTTAGCGAGAGAGGTGCACTCTTCGATCGTTCAGCGCCGCTTCCTGTTAAATTTGTCGGAAGCTTATTTTAAAGCGTATGCCGAGGTTTAATCAACTTTCGGGGACTTTAAAAAATTTTACAATTTAAGTTTAATTTCTGACTTTTCAAATTTATCCAGTAATATTTATTTATTCATTTATTTATTATGAATACCTTTTTTTTATTAATTTATTTAAATTTCTGGGTGGTTTCTGGTCTTTTTTCAGAACATAAATACCCGACGGGATCTGGGTTACCACATATACTAAAATAATTTGTTTTTGAGATAATCACTATTATATATTATTCAATAGTTGTAGATAAAATAATAAAACGAATAAAATAAACAGACTCAAAAAATAAACCTGTCATGGTCAAGCCACTTTTAAAAATTTATTACATTCTATTACAATTGCGTACTAAATTTTAGTACAATCTGGTTAAATCTCAACTCTGACGAGTGGCTATAAGGTAGGTAGTTCCATAAGTTGTTTTATATAATTTATATTATACTTTTAAACGTCAACCCCAAAAATGCCTAACCAGGGCTAACCAAAACGTAGTCCGATTTTTTTTTTTGTATAAATTAACTTTTTTATGTCAACCCAAAAAGGCTTAACCAGTTCTAATCAAAACGCAACCAATTTTTAAAACACAACTATATACAACAAAATTATATGTTCTGTTAAAAAAAAGTCACCGCCCAAATTGTGTTTGGAACATGATACCTTTATATGCTAATCGGAAATTCTACCTCCGGACAAGCAAATTGAAAACAAAATGAACTTTGTTTATACGCGGTACGAAATTAATCAGACTCACAGTAAATGATAAATGTATGCCACATTGAAAGGCAACCGCATATATGCGCGCAAAAAATGCAGGAGCTTTCTACATCTGTAATGCTGAATCCTCGTTTCTGAACAATCAAAGCTTGCTTATACTACGCGTAAATAAACCTGTTTTAGCTAAGTACCGCTAGAGGCGCTAATGAAGGGACAGTTCTACAGTGACTTTATACGTACGTATAATGCGTGCTTAAGCCTTGTTTTTGAACAATCGAACAATCAACAAAGCTTGCTTATAATCCGCGTAAATAAACCTGTTTTGGCTAAGGGTCGTTAGGGGCGCTAATGAAGGAACTGTTCTACAGTGACTTTATACATACGTACAATTGTTCCTTCCCTGACCGTTTCATATTAATTCACTTTAAAATCAACGCTATGTCTTCTTCCACGCTAACGTGAACGAACTTTCTAAATTTTGATTCACGCGAAACCAGATGTGACGCCGCTAGCATTCACGCTAACTAATTTAGCTATTTATATGTTTTTCGTCGAGAAATTTGGTGGTGCAGTGTAAGGTTTTTCAGCCCGCGTCGTATAGCATGTGGATAGGAATCCCGACAAAGACAAATTCTTTTTAACAAAATTTATAATTAATAAACATTTGTATTGACTGACTTGATTTGTTTGTTTTATAGCTTTGCTGCAAGGCAATCTCCAGATTGCTCTTCGTCCGGGGCTTATTCAGAGCAGTGGCGGCTCGCCAAGGGACGCGGGTGAAGCAACGCTTCACCTACATTTTCCAATCAATTTATTTAAAAATAAAAATATTTTTAAAATATTAAGCATTTCATAATCTACATTTCTATTACAAAAATATAGTATGTTTTATATAAATTCACTTTATTTACTTAATTATACGATTATTTTTTATCAAAACTAGTGCCTTATATACTCAAAACATAATAATGACTTAAAAACGTAGCGTGCTGACCACCTTTTCATCAGAGTGACCCGTTGAGAAATTACAATCAGCAGTAAAAAATTCCGCTTCAGACTTCCCCCACACGCCGGCTTTCCCGCTTAGATTTGTTTACGGCGGTTGTTATGGTAACGCAATGGTGAATATCCATAAGCCACATAGAGATTGGGAACGGCATGAAGTGCTGCTGCAGATTAAAGTCGCTTATTCTCGTGTCATAAAATTAATGTGAATTAGTGCGTTCGGATAATCGGAGGCGGAAGCAGTTTTGCTTCGTGTCGTGTATCGTGATATTTGTGGTACCGTAAAAGTTAGACGAAATGTTTCCGTTGCACGATGTGGTCTGCATTTTATTAGAAACACCATTTTCCTGGTGGAAAACCGAGGGCAAAAAAGACTTTTTAAATACGGGGGACGAAGGATCTAAGCCTGTCCTTCAAATAGAAAAACAAAGGAAGTCAAAAGACAGAGTTTTCTTTCGTAGGTTTCGAAATCAGTGGTATTCGGATTATAAGTGGATGAGTGGAAGTATTTATTTAAACAAACTATTTTGTATGCCCTATTTCAACTATAGGTAGAAAATCAAGCATATGGAATAAAAAGGGATTCATTAATTTTGGGAATGTGACGAGAGGTTGTAGCAGGCATGAAGCTTCTTTGGAACATATTCAGTGCGCTATTTCGTTTGGAAATTTAAAGAAAGGCCTCAGTACAATTAAAGACGCTTGGAGGGAAAATTCAAGGTTGTATATAAAAATGTTTAATGAGAATGTTCTTCTAAATAGAAGGTGTATGCAGTTACCTATATGTGCGACTGTATTTTTGGGTAAACAAGATACTTCGGGGCACATTGAATCTGATTCTTCGGACAATCGTGGAAATTGCAAAGAACTTTTGGACTCCTATATAGCGGTGAGCAATATAGACATTCAAGAACCCTACAAAAAGATATCTCCTATTTTTTCTGCAAATTCAGAGACAATTCAAAACGTGTTGATAGGTTGTATTTCAGAATCTATCGTTGAACATATAGATCGCGAAATAAAACAATGTAATTTTTTTTTCTATCCAAGTGGACGATTCTACAGATATTATACAAATGTCTCAATGTAGCATAATTATTAGGTATGTTAATAGTGCAGGAAAGTTAGTTGAACGGTTTTTGGGATTCTTTGACGTTAGTTCCGATCGAACAGCGAATGCACTTTTTAATTTAGTTACAACACGAATTGAAAAATCTGGTTAACGCTTAAAATTAGTGGGACAGTATTTTGATGGCGCTAGTGTCATGTTAAGGCATGTAAATGGTCTGCAATCAAAAATAAAAATTGAAGCTACACAAGCCGTTTTTGTACTCTGTGCAGCCCACCGTATTAATTTAGTGCTCCAACAAAGTTGCAGTATTATACCAAAGTGCAGTATTTTCTTTGCAAATGTAAGTAGTTTTCCCTCTTTTTTCACCATTCTACAAAAAAGATTCTATTAGCTGACACAATAATAAACAAAGGAATATCTACGTCTGTTACAACGCGATGGACATCCAAATCTAAGATTGTAAATGTTATTAATAATGAATTGGATGGTTTAAAACAAGTATTTATTGAAATTAAAAATGACAGGACATCCGACCAAAGCTCAATAACTCATTTTTGAACCACCTTAATAATTTTGAATTTGCAATTTTAATAACAAATTTTTTGCGATATTTTCGAAATTACTGATATTCTTTTTGATACGTTACAGAAACTCTCACTAAATAGTAATCTTTGTATGTCACACATTAGGAAAACAATTTTCAGGAATTATTTGATTTAGTGAGTATGAGGGTGTCAGCAGCTGACTACCGTGTGGGACGAAAAACGTTAACTGACAAAGAAGTCTTTGAAAAGTACAAAGTCATATATTATGAAATCTTAGATACAATGGCAAATCAAATCGATACAAGATTTCAAGATATGGATAAGATTGTTTTTGTTAGGTTGATTGCAGGTTTGCAGAGTATTCGATAGTCTTTCCCACCGAATCATTAAATAATTTAAAAGTATGCTTCCCTAATATATTTTCCGATTTATCAAGGCTCAAAAATGAATTCATCTTTATTTATAATAATGAAAATTATCGCAATACTCAGTGAGATCGAATGTTGAAGATGCTATACGAAAATAGGGATATTTTTAAGGAAGCTTGAAGATTATTTTGCCTACTTCTGACAATTCCCTCTACTAGCGTATCACTTAAACGAAGTTTCTCATGCTTAAAAAGAATCAAAACATATCTACGTAACTCGATGACAGAAAACAGGCTTTCTAACTTAGCAAAACTTTTTATTGAAAAAGGACCTTTAAATAAACTTCTAATTGTAGAACCATGTTACGACGATATTACCGATACATGTGCAGATTTGAAAAACCGAAGATAGACCTTATATTTAATAAGTAGATAGATGCAATCGAAAGTGTACGCAAGGGTCGAGGCAAGGGTGTGGGTAAGTACTTACCTCTTTTTATTACATACGTAATTATTATGTTTTTGTTATAGTAAAATGGTAGATTGGCACTTGTGGTACAATATTTCATGTAGGTGCCCAAGCACCCATTAAGATATAGGTACATAACTGTTTTTTAAGAACAAAAAAAAATATATTTAAAATCCTATAAATTCATTATTTCCCCTAAGTATTAAAAACGCTCCAAATCTATGGATAATTAACATCACAAAAAGCCGTTTTGGGCGTGGCACCTCAAAAATATTTTCACCTGCGGCGCTGTTTTTGCCTGCGACGTTATGCACTTAGCCGCGAGCCGCCACTGAATCAGAGCGGGGGCAACCCTCCCTGATGATTTACACCTTCTTCCAGTTTGGAGACGTTATCGGTAGGATGTCCGTATGGCGAGCTCTAAGCTTCTAGAGACCCCGTATCCTTCAAATACTTCTTAATTTTTCCTCTTTTAATTTTTGAAATGCATCTCGGCTTCCACTAGGTGCCCCTTGAGAGTACTACTGGTATCACGAGATGACCCTTTCTTTCAAGCTATCCCCTTACCCTTCCCACTCATAGCGATCTTTACCCTAATATTGTTTGTAGAACTGCGGCATGCGAACGGGATAGACTGCAGGAACAACTAGGCCTCACACGTTCACAGCGTCTGCCCTCTTTCTAGCGGGGTCGTTAGTTTCCACACTGAGAGGTTGAGTCTCACGCTTCCCCCTGAAATAAAACTGCAAAACCGAACACGTGGAACCACTTATATTAATAACGCAGAGGTTTGCCTTCGACGAGACGAACTGGAAGACTGAAAAAAATGTGTTTTACTTATTTTTTTAAATTAAAGTTAGGTTAGGTTAGGATTGGTTAGGTTTGCTGTAAAGAAGCGCGCCTTCTGAATTCCGAATCTATATTAAAACAAAGATTTTTTTAACAAAATCTATACTGATGTGTGAATCCCCCGTTAGCTTAGTACAAGTTTGTCAAAAAAGCCATCACTCACTCGTTTTTCTTATTTAACGTAAACCGACTTTCCGACAATTCGTTCACGTTAACGTGGAAGGAGGAGCGTCCTAAAATCAAACCTCAAATCAATAATGGAAACCTGAAAAGTCAGATTTGAAATACGCGCTCCCTCCAGAGTGATGTAATTGGCCGGTTCGTATGCTCATCATGGCTAGGATTTAAAGCAGGGTTGTTCCAAAGCGTACTTTTGTACCAAATTTGGCACACTTAGAAAATATTTGGCAACATGGTAAATCTTTCGTCTTTTGGCAAAATTTATCATTCATATTATTAATTAATTTACTTGAAGGTATCACAATATCATTCAAAAAAAATAAAATGGCTGGCTATTCAGTCGCTCAAAGTTAATGATTCGAGGGTCGAGTCAATTTTGAATAAAGCCGGTTTTTTAATTTAAAGAATCTCCTGGATAGCAGTAGCTGTTAGCAGTGTATTTCAAGTCTTTATATAATTATTTCGTTACTTGTTTTTGTCTTGTATGTTAACGGATTAATTCAGTTAAAAATCGGAAGTGTATGAAGTCAGTTCAACCACGAAGCTTTAAGTAGCCAATAATGCGCGTGCTGGAAACCTAGATAGGGCACGAGCTGCGGGCGTGGGTGATGATCATATCTACTAGTGTGAACTTGGCAGCCAAAAGTTAGCAGCTGAACTGCTGATGACATTTTAATAATATTCCGTAAAAGGTTATAATGCATTTCAGTTTTTTTGAAAAATAGACAATGTTCGTTTAATTTTAATATTTTCGTAGATATTAAACAACGGGACATTATGATTACTGAACACAGGTTTAAGGAGCCGTTTAAAATTTACGTTATTTTGGTTGGCAACAATGTTCTCTCAATTTTTCGAATATACATAAAATACTAAGGCATCCGTATTTTTGGATATCAGTTTAATATTTATTTAGTAAATAAGTGCTATAATTGCACGAGTATAAGCAGTAATTTGCTCCATGTATTAAGTACAATATTTGCAAATACAAATTTACTCATTTCAGCAACACTTCACTTGATTTTTATATTTATTCTAGTTAATATAAAAATCTTAAATAATTCGAAGTTGTCAAAAGATTCTTATGTTACCATAAGACACATTTAGACAAAACGCTAATTGCTTTGAAAAACTAGATATACGGTCAATTTGATTTTTATAAACATTTTGGCAAATATATAGTCATAATTAGTAATATAGAGAATGACTAGGGCGACTTCAAAAAGTATCTAATTTATATTATAGCAAAATTTTGTTACATGTGCGTACATGTACATACCTATTTTTTTTGCAGAAAATCTAAATATACTGCCAACTTGTTTTTTATATATGTTTTAGCTAATATATAGACCTAATTAAAGGACATCTAAAGAATAACCCGCTAGAAAGAGTGTCTAATTTTTTTATTTAGAATTTATTACATGTGCGCGCATATTCATTTTTATTTTATACGCTCACATGTAATATAATCTACGTTAATGTAAATTAGACATTCTTTGATGGTTGGCGGGCCATTCTCTATATGATCATTAATTAGATTTATATTAGCTAAAACATATATAAAAATGAAATTGATAGTATGTCTAGTTTTTCTCTATAACTGTTAATTAGGTCTATACTATACTACATTTGTTAAAAATGATTATAAATATGTTGTTTTACTTTACAGTTTCAATTTTTATGCAGTACTTCAATGTTATTAATTATTTTGCGTTTAATAAGTATGCATATATACATACACAACATATAAATATATATTATAAATATAATTATTTAAATTGTCTGTCATTTCATTATTTTCATGGATGATATAATGGTCAAAAAAAATAATAATGTTGTTAACAAAAAATCGCCAATGGAAACTGACGATGTACAACCTTAATCATAGTACTACATAGCATTAATTTGGTACACTTTTACGGAATTTGGTACAATTTCGAACATAACCGTTTGATACAAAAATTTTAAGCTACGGAACAACCCTGATTTAGGGTTGTTACATGTTGATATGTTGCCATGGTGATGATCGATGATGGCTAAAAAGAATTTAAGGTAAAATGTTTTTTTTAATTTAAACAAACAAAAGACAGGTTTATATCTTTGTTACGATAATGGTGGCAGAAGCAGATCTAAGATGACGTCGAGGGGGGGGCCAAAAGTTTACTATGTATAAAGTAACAACCTTTTTTTAGTTGAATTTTGTTATGGTGTTTAATACATGTAAAACAGATAAAGGGTGACTTATCGCTAGGAGGGGGGTGAATTAAACATTTCAATTGATGCAGCGTCATTCATACACAATAATATTGTAACCATTGTTAATAATCAAGGGAGCGATGTCCGTCCTTTTTGCCCCCTAAATCTGCCACCTATATTTATATATATATATATATATATATATATATATATATATATATATATATATATATATATAGAGATTTGTTTTACCTAATTACAAACATATTTGTATGAGCAGTTTTTATGTTTTAAGGGTCTTCTTAAAACAGTCTGTATTGTGTTTGAGAATCTGTAAAATAGAAAATGTACCTTCTTTCATCTAAACTACTGCTGGACCGGGAAACAGGACAAGCGAATTTTTAGGACAAATTTTAAGTCCAATATTTTTTAAATGATAAGGTATTTACATGCGATTTTCAGCTCTTATTTCAAGTTAAAGATTTACGTGAGGTGGTAATGAATGAATAGGCGATTTTTTCAAACTTTCAATTTGGAATTTTTATTAGGGCAAAACAGTTCTGTAACATACAGTAGAACCTCTTCCAGAAATGGTAGAGGGGAAAGAGAGGTGACTAGATTTATTTTTATTGGTATTGTACAAATGAATTTACATACCTAATAGATTTTTAGAGGGATGGTTAGTAATCTTTGTTTAATTGTTTGTGAATTTTTATTGTTGTAAGTATAACATTTATGTTAATTTTAATTTTTTACCAACTGATTGTAAAAAGGTTATTGTTAACTTTCCTACATTATTGTTTAGTATTGTTTATTCCTTTTTTAGATAGGTTTTATGCTACTCCAATTTTGGTATCATGTGTCTTTTCTATCTTTTACTTTATTTTTTTAGTTTTGTTGTTTTTTGCTTTACAATATTATTGCAGACCTATTGATTTTGTAATTTACTCTTATGTGTCTGTGTCCTTGCAATTTTTGACTCAATAAAAGTTCTGACTTTTTGTAATAAAGCATGAAATATAAAACGAAATATTTATTTGAAAATATGATACAAATACATATGTATGTAATGCAAAAATGGTACATACTCAGAAAAATTAGAAAAAGCATGCCTATACCAGCATCTTTTAAATTTTCAGTGGGGTTCATACCCCCAGGACAAAATGACAGTGACATAACTGGTGAACTAAGTTTTAAGTACTACGCCAATCTTCACCTGGTTTAACTGTTAAACCTTTTTAGTGAATAGGGAGTAGAAAAAAAAAGTCACTAATGGCCTTAATATTTTGTTCTATAAAAGCAATACGTAACTGGAACCAATAAAAAAAAACATT
>JAUTXW010003094.1:0-52554 GCA_030620095.1 Kuschelorhynchus macadamiae
TTGAAGAAAAAATAACATTTCTATTAATGTATATGGATTAGAAATTATAAATCCTAAAAAAGGGGTATGAAGTAATTGGTCCACTTTATTATTCATCGAATAAAAAAATCAACATGTCAATTTATTGTTAATAAGTGATGATGATGAAAAAACTTTTCATTATTGCTATATTAAAGATTTATCAAAACTAGTTTCTGCACAAATTTCTAAACATCACGGAAAAAAAATATATTTGCGATGGTTGTTTACAATATTTCCCTACAGAAGAAAATTTATTACAACACAATAGCTATGATTGTGATCATTTACGAATTAACCTACCTTCTAAAGAATTAATAAAAGATAAGTTTGGAAACTATTCATATGATAATATTTTGAAATTTGTAAATTATCATAAACAAATGAAAGTTCCTTTCGTGGTGTATGCAGATTTTGAATGCATTTTAAAGCCTTTAAATAATGACAATGTTGATAAAAATCCTAATACTTCATACACCTTAAAACAATATGAACATATTCCACATTCATTTGCCTATTACATTAAATGTTCATTCGACGATAATTATTCTAAATTTGAAAAATATAGAGGTCAAAATTGTGATACATTATTTATAAATTCTTTAGAAAGAGATGTGTATAACATATACAATAAATATTTAAAGACTCCTAAAAAGATGATTCCTTTGAACGAACTGGACAAAATTTATCATAACTATGAAACAGTTTGTCATATTTGTAATAAACCTCTTTTAAATGACAGGGTTGCAGATCATTGTCATATAACCGGTCTTTATAGAGGTCCAGCTCATTCACTCTGCAACATAAATTACAGAATACCTAACTTTATTCCAGTTATATTGCATAATTTGCGTAATTATGATTCTCATCTATTTCTTAAAAAATTATGCTTAAACAAAGAACAACTAACAGTTATCGCACAAAACAAGGAAAAATATATTTCATTTGAAAAGCTTATTCATGTGGATAACTATTTTGATAAAAAGACACAAAAGGCTAAGAAAAAAAATATATCATTAAGGTTTATTGATTCTTTTCAATTTCTATCCCATTCTTTATCAAAACTCTCTGAAAGCTTAAAAGATGAACAATGTAAGGAAATAAAAAAAATTTTCAATGATGAAGAAAGATTTAAACTTATTCGGCAAAAAGGTGTATTTCCTTACAATTATATTGATGATTATTTAAAATTAGAAGAAACAACTTTACCTCAAAAAGACCAATTTTATAATACTTTAACGGATGAGCACATCAGTGATGCAGAATACCAAAGAGCTGTAAAGGTTTGGCAATTGTTTAAATGTGAATCTCTTGGTCAATACTCCGACGTTTACTTACTCTCTGATACTTTACTTTTGGCAGATATTTTTGAAAATTTTAGAAGCACTTGTTTATCCACATATAAGCTCGATCCAGCTCATTTTTACACTTTTCCAGGTTTATCTTGGGAGGCGTGTTTGCGTTATACTGGAATAGAGTTAGAATTGTTAACTGATCCAGATATGATACACTTTTTCAAAAAAAGCGTTCGCGGTGGTGTGAGCTCTTGCATTTGTAGAAAATCTGAAGCTAATAATCCATTTCTTTTAAATTTTGATCCTTTAAAGCCAACTAAATACATAATTTATTATGATGCAACAAATTTGTATGGTTATGCAATGTCACAGCACATTCCAACGGGAGATTTTGTTTGGTTAACAGATAAAGAAATCAATGATTTAAATATTATGAATATTTCTAAAAAATCTAATAAGGGATATGTTTTAGAAGTTGATTTAGAATATCCTACAAGTCTACATTCCTATCATAACGATTTTCCGTTTTGTCCAGAAAACTTTAAACCGCCAAATTCTAAATGCATAAAATTAATACCCAATGTTGAAAAATATATAGACTTGAATATCAATTATTAAGAAATGATTCAAAGAATGAATTTGATAGAGTAATACTTGAACAAGTTGGATCGTAATACTTACAAGTTGGCGAAAAAATAGAAGAAAAGATGGTGCTGAGAATTTAATTGCAAAACCATATTTCAAGGACTTAACAATATTTTCTGAAAACTTGGTAGCTATTCAAATGCAAAAGATTCAAGTTACTTACAATAAACCAATATATGTAGGCTTCTCAATATTAGATATATCTAAAACTGTCATGTATGATTTCTTTTATAATTTTTTAAAACCTCTTTATCAGGAAAATATTTCACTTTTATACACCGATACCGATTCGTTCATTTTAGAAGTCACAACTCCAAATATTTATTCTGACATGATAAAAAATATTCACAAATTTGACACATCTAATTATGAATTTAATAATATTCATGAAATGCCTATTACAAAGTCAGTTATAGGAAAATTCAAAGATGAATATGCTGGTGAACCCATTACTACTTTCTTTGGTACTGGAGCAAAAGCATATTGTATTAAAACGGAAAACAGTTTAACAAAAAAGCAAAAGGTGTTAAAAAAAGTGCAATTAAAAAGCAGTTGGATTTTATTCATTATAAAGATGTTGTTGAAAATCATTCTAAAACCTTTTGTTCAATGTATGTTTTTCGATCTAGACAACATACAATTTTTACAGAGTTAATTAATAAATTGGCTTTGAGTTCCGAAGATGATAAGCGGTATAAAATTCCCTATAGTTTTAATACATTAGCTTGGGGACACCAAGATATTGCTTTGTATCAATGGAATGCAGAACATGAAGATTTAGATATATTTATGTAGATATTATAAGGTATTTAAATTTGTTGTTTTTGAAACCAAAGTTAGTCTTCATAAGTCTTTCACAAAATGTGCTTAGAAACTTTTGACAAAGAAATTGATAACAGTTATTTTAAAACATATGAAAAACGACTTTCCACTTTTAAAAAATGGAAAGGAAAATTGAGACCAGAAGTGTTAGCTGGAGCTGGCTTTTACTATACTTCAATCAATGATATTTGTAAATGTTTTTATTGTGGTATTGAAATTTTTGATTGGTTAAGTTATGATGATCCTATTGTGGAGCATAAGAAATTTGCTAGGAATTGTGATTTAAATAACTGTTTATGGAAAAATAGGAATCGAATAATTGTAACCATTCAAAATAAGTCTTCAAGCTACACATTTTATATAGTATTATTAATATCCTTATTTATGAACTTTTACATATATTTAAATTAAGTATTTTATTGTTATTTTTTTACAACTGCTTTTGCTTTCGTGGTGAAAGTATCTGCTTAATGTTAATAAATTTGGAATATTATTATTAATTTGTTTTAATGACTATCAGTAGATCTCAATTTATTCTTCTTTATTTTATTTTCCAAAATGTTTTTTATGTTCATCATCCCCTCTGGCGTAACACAGTGTGAAATATGTTTTTCTAATAAAACAGACGTCACTCTAAGTAAATATTGTAAATTTATGAAAATTGGATTAATTAACAATAGTACAATTAGTTGGATGGAACGAATAAATGGAAATGAAAATGCAAGTAAATTTTTTAAAATTTTGTATCATTATCCAAATCGATCTATTTTTGATACAAATTGGATAGAAAGGTTAGAGTTTAAAAATAATCAGTTACAAATTTTAACCCCCAACTGTACCAATTATTATGACGGATTCAAAAATTATTACTTTTCCATCATTAGTGTTACATTAAACTTTGCATTATTTTTATACATTACCATTTTAATTATTTATCTTTATTATAAATTTCAAACTGGAAATCTATTTTTTCATTAATCCATTTTAAACGAAACTTTAAAGAAAGTGGGGATGAGAATATTTAAGTACAAGAATAACACAATATGTTTCAGTCTCGTTTAGTCATTATGAACAACGCCGTGGTTCATAAACCTTTGAAACGCTTCTTAATTCAAAAATTTATTTTTTAAATAATTCTTTGTCAAAATTTGTTCTTGTTGGCATTAGTTTAAATGATTTTTCTCCAAAAATTGTAATTGGTGGAAAAACTGGATTTTCAATCGCACTAACCGAAGAAAATTGGAAAGACATTTGTGTTCATCAAGGAATTATTGTAAACAATTTCTACTTTCCTCAAGTTGATCAAACCAGTGTGAATATAAACAACATTCATCTGCAGGTTCAGAAAATAAATGATACCCCTGTTCTACAAATTACAAAAGGCCCACACTTCATATACTTAGGACAAGAGTCTTTGGACAATTTGTGGCGATTAAAGGAAATTATTGATTATAGATTATCTATACTTAAAAGGCAAGAATTCAATACATATTTCAAAATATTTCAAAATAATATTTCATCTGATTGTGGCGACTTGTGTACGCATGTTTATAATATAATAAGTCCAACAGAAAATCCTAACAGTGAAAATGTTTCAACTATGATGGAATTACTTGCTTTATATCCTGAACAAATGGAAAACAAATTGAAGCAAAATGGAACAAAACGAAAATATTACGAAGAAAACAATGAAAATGGATCAAAAAGAAAATATTACGAAGAAAACAATATCTTTTCTGGAAGAGAACAATAAGGTGCATGTGTTAGTGAAGTGGAGCTTTGCTTACAGACAAGCCCGTAGGAGTAACTTTCAGATGTGGTACTTAGATAGACTCCGTTTTGAAAAAAGAATAAATGATTGTAAACTTATTCTAGATTCGATATTATCTGAGGAACATAGAAATAAAATATATTTGACACGTTTTAATAAAAATTGTATTTGATGTTTTACTTAATAAAATTTTAGTTTAGTAAATGTGAATTTTATTTGAAATTAATTAGCACATTAAGACTTTGTAATTTGTATCAGCTAAAGCATAAAGTGAGGAACAGAAATAAAACAAATTTAACTAAAATTTAATTTCAATTTAATTAAACAATATTTTTTTTATCAATCCATGTATTATATTTTTTATCAAGTCCTAACCATTTCACATAAACTTTGTTTCCTTTCCTTCTCAAAATCTTCTCAATAAGATACACATCGGTATGCTTTACTTTTAGTAATTCTTGCTCATAAAAACCACCCAGAATGTCCTGATTATCTTCGTCTTGAATTAAATATGTCCAAGGGTTTGTCATCTTAACTTCTTTAATGTGGAATATCTCATTTGACCAATTTGGTGTGTAACCTTTTGAAAATGCCTCTCGATGCTTGCTTATTCGTACGTGATCACCCACTTTAAACTTTGGAGATTTTATATCTAACGTTTTAGCATGAGTAAATGCAGATTTCAAGATTCTATTTTCATTTGTTTTATTTACTTGTTTTGGCTTCATTCCTATTGAAGAATGTTTTGTATTGTTATAATCTTTTACAATATCCGCTAATATATTAAACCATTTGTAATTTCCTTGAATGCTAAATATTTTCCACATATTATTCTTTAAAGTCCTGTTCACTCTTTCTACTATACTCGCTTTCAAATTGGAAAACGTGCTATAATGGTTAATTCGAAATTGTTGCATCAAATTTTGAAAATTTACATTGAAAAACTCTCTTCCTCTATCCGTTTGCAAGTTTTTTGGTGGAGTTTTTGCACTGATTAATATTTTTTTCATTGCCGCTGTTACGTCTTTTCCAGATTTAGATTTTAACGGTTCGGCCCAAACATACTTAGAAAATACATTTATGGTAATCAAGATATATTTAAATCCCTTATTAAATTTGGCATAGGGTAACATTTCAACCAAATCAGCTTGAAAAAGATCATTTAACCCTTTCACTACCACCCTTCTGCGTTTGTAGTTTTTTCTAGCAGGTTTATGTAATTCATTAACGACTTGCTGTTTAACGGTTGTCATGACAACAAACTTGTTTATTCAATTTTAAGGAAGTTCACTTTCTATGTTTTGTAATAATTCGAAATATAACTTTTATATGTTTTTTCCCATTCATTCAATTTATCAATTTGTATTGTATAACTTTTTTCATTTAAAATTTTACTAATTTTAGTAATCTCCTTTTCTAACGCATTAAAGGATTTTTTTATCTCTCCAGTTAAGAAAGTAGTTGATCTACTATCACTATTTTTTAATTCCTCCTCTGTTTTATTTAATTCTTGTTCTAATTTCTTAATTACACTGGACATTATATTTTCCAAGGAAATATATTGTTGATTTTCTTCCAAAGTGAGTTGGTCAATTGTTCTACTGTTAAGAATGCTATTTTGATTTCTTTTTTTTTCATCATCTAACCTTTTTATAAAAGTTCTTAATTGTTTAATTTTTTCCTTGTGTTTTTCAATTATTACTTCTCTTATATTTGTTTCCATTATTTTATTAATTTTGTTGATATCATCACTTAATTTTTTGTCTTCCTTTTTAACATGTTCATTTAAAAATTGCAAATCTTTACTTATTTGATTTAGCGTTAGCAACTGTTTATTAACGTTTTCAATTGAGGTATAACATACTTTAATCTGGTTTTCATACTTTAAAAAATTTTCATCAAAAACCTTAAGCTTTTTAGCAAAGATTTCATTATTTGTTTCATTTTCACCTAATCTCCTTTTTAAATTATTAATGTCACTTATTCTCTCTTGATTTTGTTTTGAAATATGGCGTCCAAATTTATCAACTGTCATGTTGAGCTTTCATTAAACAATAAATATGATTATATTTGATAGCTGTTATTTATAGTATTACTTTATCTTCTCTTAATTCTTCAATAATAGAGATAATCTCGTTACTATGAGCATTATTTCCCGCATCACTTGATGAAATTAATAAACGTAGCCTATCAACAATTTCGTTTACATTATTCCAGTATACATAGTCTGTATTTGATCTGTTTGTTTTCAAAATTAATCCCTTTCCTGTAGATTTGGCTCTAGTTGTTCTAAACGGAGGTTGTGGTTTGTTAAATGCTGTAACTAATCTTGGCAAGGTTTTTGTCTTTGTAATCCCCTTTCTTTGTAAATATGGTCCTATTATTGTAACATATTTGTGTGATGTATTTCCTTGAACTTGTTCATTTGAATCAAAATTCCTACGATATACATTTGTTTTAGCTAGAATGTTCATGTAATTATCTAAATCTTCCTTCTTATAACCTATCGGTTCTTTTTTGAAAAGCAATTCGTATAAACCTGGCGTGCCTGTGTACGTTATTCCTCCCACTTTAATGTCCTTTCCAATAATTTCTACCGGTATCTGTGTTAAACCAAAAGAAAACTTATCCGTTTCGAGGTCATGAACTATTCCGTAATAATGGTCAAATTTATGTTGTGTATCTTTCACACCCTCATCAATATATGATCTGGGTAATTCATGAAAATCTGCTAAGTAATCTTTATATGATGGTGTACCAACATAGGTTTGAATTGTTTTTCTAGTTTGTTCCAATATGTCTGACAAGTTTAAATTTGTTGTTGTGTCACTAGAAGGATCTGAAGTTTCTGCTATAACAGTTGATGACAATGGTTGTACTACAGGAGAGGAAGAAGTGATACTACTGTCATTTAAAAATGTTGGTAGTTCTGTAGGGAGTAACGGAGTTTTTCCTGTTTTCTGAATATTTTTCGTCGGAGTTGATGTTTTATAAAGCTTTGTAGGTGTTTTGAATTCTTCATACTTTGAAACTCTTTCTTCTTTTAAATCGAATGGTTCGGATTTACCAATACTTGAAATTAGCTGTTTAAGTGGTTGTGTTATTGGTCTATAAGTTTGTTCTAATTCGGACTGAGCAGTAGAAGTAGCTAATTTCAAGCTTTGATATTTCTGCTTCACGGCTTGTCTCGATTTTATTAATTCTCGAGCTAAACGTTTATCCATGCTGTACAAGTTTTAAATGAAATAAAACTGCAAATTTTTTACTTTTATAAATATATAAAGGAATCGAATTTACTCCTATATCTGCCGTGATTTACTTCACAATCTTTGTCAATTACAAGAAAGCCATATGGATCCATCCAACAGTTAGCACAAATATTTTTAAACTGATCAAATGTCATATCCAATATACAGTGGTCATTATATATATGTTTTAAACTCAAACAGTCCTGTTTAAATAAAATTAATAAGTTTGCATTTTCTCGAATTAGACGTTTAAGGATTGAGGAATATCCTTGAAAAATAAAAAAACAATCGGTGTTTCTATGCCTTCCATGCGTGAAATAGTCCCTAATAATAGATTGATTATGACAAGGAATATCATCAAAAATGATAACGGAATTTGGCTTTATCTCATGAGGTGAAATAATGTTCTCATCGCTATCATATTCAAAGTATCCAATTTCTTTCATAGGCTTTAACAACTTCCTTAAATATTCATATTTTGGTTGATCTAATGACTTTGAATAAACATAGACATTTTCAAACCTAATTCCATTAGGATGCTCGAGCAGTGTAAGCATAACGTTGGTTTTACCGCTACCACTGCAACCAACTATAAGCCCTCTTTTTGAACCACCGCAAAATAAGTCACCATGTTTTCTCAACTGTTTACTTAAAATTTTTTCGTCATGATTATTTACTGGTAATGAGAATTTTTGTTTTTCAATCCTCATTCTTAATCACACTAGTAAATATTTTTAGCTGTAAAAGTATTTATACCAGAAAAATGTCAATGTGTTTTTAGTATAAAAAGAACTTCAATGACTGTGGGTCGTCATAAGTTGAAAAAAACTATTAAAAGACGTAATAGAAAAGGCTCTGGTTTAGTAAATAAATTAATTAGTAAATTACCTTTCGAAGTTCATATACCAGGATATAATTATTGTGGTCCCGGCACCAACTTGGAAAAAAGATTAACTAGAGGTGACGTTGGTGTAAATCCATTGGATTCCGCTTGCAAAGAACATGATATATCTTACTCTCAGACTGAAGATTTATCAAAAAGACACATATCTGACCAAATATTAGAAAAAAAAGCCTGGGATAGGGTAAAAGCTAAAGATTCTTCTATTGGTGAAAAAATTGCAGCTTTAAGTGTTGCAGGAATAATGAAGGGTAAAAGAAAGTTCGGTTTGGGATTAAAAAATACAAAAGGGGGTAAACTTAAATTGAGAAAAAAACGTATCATTCGAACACCCAAAAAAATTGGAGGATTTCTACCTCTTTTGTTTCCCATTCTTGGCGCCCTGGGTGCACTAGGTGGAGGCGCGGCAGGAATTGCTAAGGCAGTAAATGATGCTAAAGCAGCTAAACAGCAACTAGAAGAAATACATAGACATAATATTGCAATGGAAAATGCTTCTAAAGAAGGTAAAGGATTATATATTAGACCATATAAAGGAAAGGGACTATTTATTAGACCTTATAAAGGAGGATCCGTCAAAATGAAAGCAATCAGACAAAAAAAAAAACTCAAAATAAGTTTTCCAAAAGAGCACTTACGAACAATGATATTATTAAATATGTAAAGCTGTTAAAAATAACTGGCTTTAGAGGTGTTTTTATGCTCGATGAACTTCCAAAAAAAATTAATCTGAAAGAATGTGGTATTGTAAATTTGGATAAAAAACAAAATAAAGGATCTCATTGGACTGCTTATATTAAAAATAACAAAAATGTAATATATTTTGATAGTTATGGAAATTTAAAACCACCTTTAGAACTTCTCAAATATTTTAATTCGAATGGCAAAGTGGATGTATTTTATACTTATGAAAATAAACAAAAATTTAATTCATATAACTGTGGTCAACTATCCCTAAAATTTTTGCAAAAAAATATATAAACTCATTATTTATTGTAATATCTCATTCATAAATAAACTGCAATGTCTACCACAATTGCCATATCAGGAAACAGTTCTGTTTTGTCTGCTGATTTTAATCCGCCCATATATTTAGAGGATGAAAAACAATATTACCTGGGTTTAGCTGATTTTGAAACGTTTATGACTATCCCCAATATAAAAGAAGGATATAATAAATTTTATATAGATAATAAAGTAATTGTTATTCCCGACGGAACTTATGACATTACAGATATAGAAACATACATAAGAGAAAGTATAGAAGATTTATTTCCGAATGAAAAAATTTTTTTTCTTTTAAAAGCAAATGTTAATACTCTAAAAACTTTTTTAATGTGTAGTAGAATAATTGATTTTACCAAGGAAGATTCGATAGGAAAAATGTTGGGTTTTAATAGCAGGATACTAGAAGCTATGAAAGAGGAAGAATCAGATAATGTTGCAAAAATAACTAAGGTGAATGCTATTTGTATTGACTGTAATATTTGTGTCGGTTCTTACAATAATGGTAAACCTGTTCATATTATTCACCAGTTTTATCCAACTGTAGCTCCAGGGTATAAAATAGTTGAATCTCCTTTGCCCATTTTGTATTTTCCAGTTAGCGTCAAAGCAATTAACAATATAACAGTTAAAATAGTTGATCAAGACGGAGAACTTATCAGTTTTAGAGGAGAAACTATAACAGTAAGGTTGCATTTACAAACAAGTGAAATATAAAATGGTTGTTAGATATAATAGAGCCCTTGGGATGAGACTTGCCCCTACCACTATCAACAAAGTAAAAACTTATAAAAAGAAAAAGCCTAAACAACAGTTCAGTATCAAATCCAACACCAACAAGTTAAGACGAGATAATCGTAAATTTCTCACATCCTTGGGTTTCACTGTTTTAAAATAATGAACATATTAAACGTAAACGAAAAGCTTTATGTAGACAATTCCATCGTCAGTTCTGAGCTTCACACATATCAACCATATATTTCTTCAAAATTCGATTACAATGATGAAATAAGGATCCCAATTCAAGAACTCGATGCTTACACTCTACCATCAGATAGTTTACTTTATATCGAAGGAAAATTAACTAATACAGAAGGTAAATATAAGAAAGAATTGCTATTTATTAACAATGGTATAGCCTTTTTGTTCAGAGAAATCCGCTATGAACTAAACGGAATTACTATAGATTCAATAAGAAATGTTGGATTAGCATCAACCTTAAAAAGCTACCTTTCTCACAATACCAACGAAAGTTTAAAACTGGAAAATGCAGGTTGGTTTCCACATCGGAAAGAAGGTGATACAATTTTAGTTGATAATGATGGAAAATTCTCCGTATCCATACCACTAAAAATGCTTTTAGGATTTTTTGAAGATTACAGAAAAATTATTATGAATATGAAACAGGAATTGGTTCTTATTAGATCAACTGATGATTTAGATGGTGTTATTTTCAAAGAAGATCCGGCACACCTTGTTACTGCTCCTGACACTCCATTGGTTACTTTCGATAAAATTTATTGGAAAGTTCCTCACATTTTAGTTGATATGCCACAACAACTTGCTCTATCAAAAATATTAGAATCAAATAAAGATATATTGATAGGATTCAGGAGTTGGGAACTTGTTGAATATTCTTCTCTAACCGAAACAACCCGTCACACATGGCCGGTAAAAACAACTAGTAAACTAGAAGCTCCTCGTCATGTTGTGATTGGCTTTCAAGAAAACAGAAAAGGGAAAATTGTTAAAGATATGAGTAAATTTGACAATATTACCTTGTCAAATATTAGAGTATATTTAAATTCTGAAAGATATCCTTATCACGATTTGTACTTAAATTTCGAAGAAAACAAATTTTCTGCTTTATACGAAATGTTTGCCAACTTTAGACAGTCTTACTATGGTGTTCCAAATGAACCCATTTTTAATCCTGAACAATTCAAAAACATTAGTCCTATTACACATATTGATTGCTCCCATCAAAAAGAAACAATTCAAACGGGATCCGTAGTAATGAGAATTGAATTTGAGACACACAATGCAATTAAAAAAGATACTTCTGCTTATTGTCTTATTTTACATGACAAATTATTTAGCTACAACCCTCTTACTAAAATTGTGAAACAATTATAAACTTTATCCCCACTATTTTCATATTTCGATTTAATTTAAAGAAATTTTCAAAAGCTTTTAGTTTTAGTCATGACATCAAAACTACAACTACAAATTGAAAAATTTATTTTTAAAATTAATCAACTGAAAGAAGAAATTGCAAATTATTCAAGTAAAAAAAGTCTCATTAAAAAATTTGCTGCTTTGAAAATATGAGATTGGTTATAGATATTCAAGGATTCAAGGATGAAAAAAATAAATTTATACCGAAAGAGCTTGCAGCTTTTGATGGTTATGAAATGACTCATTACATTTTTAAAAGGCCTTTTCCAATGGAGTTTCTTTCACCTGATTGTCACAAGCAGGCGGTATGGTTAACGAAAAATTATCATTGTATACATTGGAATAATGGATTTACTCCATTACATCATTTCCCAAAAATAATTGAAACACTTACGAAGAAAGCAGATTTTGTTTTTGTAAAAGGAAGCGAAAAAAAGGATTTTATACAGAAATATTCTAAAAAGCCTGTGATTGAAATAGATGAACAACCAGCGCTAAAGCTAATGGAACCAAAATGCTTCTATCATTCAAAATCACCTTGTATGTGTGCTTTGACAAATGTGTTATTTTTATATGACAATTGTTTTATGAATGAATAAAAATATAAAAAACTTAATTACCTTTTTATTTTGCATTAACCAACCATGATTGAATACAATTAATATGATACCTTAAATCTAATTTTCTAAATTCATTTAAAAGTTCATACTCATTTTTATATTTTAAATAATCATTACAAAATTTAGCGGCTAATTTACATTGTTCCATTCGATCTATATTATTAACATATGCTGACAAATCTTGTGCTTCTGCGTCTTCTTCGCCTACAATTGATAAATATTGGAAGTATGCAGCAGATATAATAAACTCTTCATACATTTCAGTAACCATTTGCTCCATTGTAAATATTATTAAATTTATTCTTCCTTTTCAATTTCTTGAAGAATAGTATCCTCGTCAATAAATTGCTTCAAGTCTTTTAAATAGTAACCAAAGCCAATATCTTTTAGATCTTGAATAAGTTGAAAAAAATTTAATGTTTCAATGTATTTGTTGCAACAGAGGGCAGCCTTTACGAATTCCTCAGATTGATTACAATAAAAGTCTATCCACTCCGGACCACTTGCCATACAATATGAGAAATAGGTTTTTGAAAGATTACTAAATTTCTCCTCTAATAATTTAACTGCAATCAGCAACTCAGCCATTTCATTTATTTAACATAATATTTTAAATATGTAGGGGGACGTCTCTTGCGAATAGGATTAACTTTCTTTGATAATACCTGTTTTTTATCTTCGTATAATTGAAACCTCTTTTGGGTTGCAATAATAGCAGGTATAAATTGGCAATCTTCTCCTATAAATTCTATTAGGTGGCTTAATTCTCCTACAAAGTATGATTTCCCAAATGTATTGAAAAACGTAGTAAGGCTTATAATTCCTTCTAAATAATCATCACAACAGTCAATTGCTTCCAAATAATCTCGTTTCAGTGGATAAAACAGCTTGGTGTATTCATCTTTCGAAATCACTTCAAAGAAATTGAGATATTTAACTTTTAACTGTCTGATAGTTGTAGTTAATTTTTCGCGATTACACATAATTCACTTATTACTTGACACATTTTTTCTTTTTGTTTTATACAAAATTGGTGGAAAAATTCAAAAATAACTTTTTACGCAACTCGAGCACAGCTTAGTAAATGTGCCTCGGCATACTAAAATGATCATGATGCACCTATTTATAAGACTTAAGAATGCAAAATCAAATGTGGGAGAACAAAGAGAAAAAATTAAAAATATGATGCGAATGAGAATAAAAGGGGAGGAAGTTAAGAATGAGGGACATGAGAGAGAGGAAGAGGAGGAGGAGGAGGCGCTCCCATATTATAACTACTGGCGACACTGAATAATCTACTTATTTTCTCATTTTTTTATATTTATTCTTACTACAAAACTATAAATTTGGATGCAAACTTAATATTATTAGTTGGGTATATTATTTGTTGAAAACAATATATGTACGTTGTATCTTATGTGCACGTTTTAGTTGTTCAGAGTTCCGGAGATTTTTTATACTTTATTAACTTGTTTACAAATAAATGATTTTGATTCATGGGTAGTTTGATTTTTCTTTGTACGTAAATCCCAATATTTTTTAACACATTTTTCCTATTTCACATTAATAAATCGCAGAACTGCAATTATGTATTAAAAAAAGTATGCTTGCAAATTTTCAGCTTTTTACAATAATTAAAAATGTATAGGTATAAGTATTTTTAAAATAGATTTTCCTAAAAGTATTGTAAATTAAAGATGTGAAAAAAACAATATCTTACAATAGATTTTGTGAATATATACTTATTTGTAAATTTATTGACTTGTTTTACAGAATATTATTATTATTATTATTACAACATATTTCTAGAAAAAATCTTGTAAATTCACAACAATTTTTAAAACAAATTTACAAAAGTCTAACGAAAATACTGTAAATTCAAGATGTGAAATCACAATAATTTATAATAAATTTTGTAAATTTATGATAAATTTGTAGATTTATAAACCTTTTTTACAAAATATTACTATTACTACAACATATCTCCAGAAAAAAATCTTGTAAATTCACGACAATTTTTCAAACAAATTTACAAAAATCCCAAGTATAATAATTTTGTGAATTCATCTGTGTGCTATGAAGAAAAGTAAAATTACTAACAAAATCGCGTTGGCAATAAATAACCAATGATTTTGTTAGTAATTTTACAAATAATTTTTTGGAGTGTATAGTATCTACAGTAATTATCAAAAGCAGACTACACATACTCTATTAATCGAATCTATACTGGTTTCGACGATAGTTCAGTGATGACTAGCATAGTATCCTTAGTAGTTATTAAGCCCAAACTAGATATATTATACGAGTGGAAACTATACAGGTTTTCACAATGTTTCGAATAGTACAAAGTCATGATGACTTGTTTAGTATCTTTAGTCGTTTTAAGCGCAAACTATAGACAATAAAATAGTCGAACTACACAAAGAAATCTGAGTAAAACAAAAAATGTTCAATAAGTAAATTATTCCTCTAAACATTTAATATTGATGGTTATTAGTCAAATTACTTTTCGAAAACATCAGAGTTCACATCCTTATAGTAATCATTCGTTTTTTTTAATCAGCTACAGATAAACTTTTGACGACAAAAACCATTTTACGCAATGAATTATTATCCTTATCTAAATAGGACCGTACAGGTGGATATGTACCCAGTGACAGCTTGCCTGGGACTTCAGATTCTTGTGTTATCAACTATTCGTAATGTCATAACATAATTGAACCAGGTTTTGTCCAAACAATAAGTTCCCTCGTTTTATATTTTTAAATGATTCTTAAATATGTTCTGCGTCAATAAAAATTTTTCTGCTCATCACTAAGAACTGAATTTCGAACAAACTTTTTCTATAAAATATTTAATTCGTGATGAAATGGCTTAGAAATAACTGCTGTAGATGATGTCCTAGTACCTCCTGATGCTCTACACCCATCACTCAGTTTTCACAAGAATATTATATAACCCTACTCGAAGAATTCTATTACGATTCTAAGGCTATTGATTACACCATTTTAAATGAGCATCTTGGTATGGTGTGATGGGATGGTCTGCTGCAGGGAAGGTATTGATGATATGCTGAACGTAGTGTATGATGTCTTATACTCTGCAACTGATATGTTTGCCTCAAGGAAGACGGTATCCAGCAGAAAATTCCCTACATGGTTTTCGGCTGATTTAAGGGAATTAACTATCCGTAAAAAACATGCTCATAAATTATATAAATCTAGTCGATCTGAACATCATTATCTTGACTTTTCCTCTTTGAGGACACAATGTAAAAATATCTCCCGTAAATGCTATGCCGATTATGTTCCTGAGACAGAGCACTCAATGTATGGAACCCTAAAAAACTTCTGGAATTTTATAAATTCCAAACGTAAATGTAATGAACTTCCTTTAGTAATGTTCTATAACAATTCAACAGGAAACATAGGACCTGAAGTGACCAATCTATTCACGGAATATTTTAGCTCTGATTATTCTGATACCAATATAGACTGCCCCAAGCAACCCTTTTTTAATATCCATAATTCTTTTTAATCTAAAAATTTCAATTTCCGAAATATATGAAGAACTTGCTAAATTAAATATATATAAATGATCAGGCCCGGGCGGCCTATCTCCTGTCCTGCTTAAGAGCTGTAGTTTTGAACTTGCTAGACCGCTGTTTATAATTTTTAACGAATCGCTCTCAGCTGGTCATTTTTCGGATTCTGGAAGACTAGTTTTGTTACACCAATATTTCAATCAGGTGATAAATCAAACATTTCAAATTATAGACCTATTTGTATTCCCAAGCTGTATGAGAACATTGTCACCAAATACCTGTCTTCATCCCTTGGTTATTCTGTAATTGAACATCAGTTTGGCTTCCAATCTGGAAGATCTACAGAGGCTAACTTGTTGACATGTGCAGTACTTGTCGAATACCTTGGAGAATGGTTATAAAGTGCATGCTGTGTATACAGATTTCTCTAAGGCATTCGACAAGGTGAACCACAACGTGCTTGTTGGTAAACTAGAAGCAAGTGGCTGGTCTGGTCCCCTGTTGAGTTGGGTCGAGAGCTATTTGCATGATAGGGTTCAAATTCTGCATGCCAATAACTACAAGTCAACCAATATACATACATCAGGAGTACCACAGGGTTCCCACATGGGACCCTTGAATAATTGCTTTCAGTATTCCAACTTTCTTTTATTTGCGGATGATCTGAAGATGTTCCTTTCCATTAATTCTCTAGATGATTGTCAAAAATTACAATCCGATCTTGATAAACTCGTTGAGTGGTGTACAATAACAGCATGAACTTGAATATATATATATATATATATATATATATATATATATATATATATATATATATATATATAAATGTTAACTCAATAAGCTTCGCAAAAACTCGTAATCCAATAAATTTTGAATATAGTAGGTATCGAAGGTCAGCCATTGAGGAGTGTGGACAAAATTAGGGACCTGGGGATCTTGTTGGATGCTTCCTTAAGCTTCGTTCCACACACATCGGACATAAGTCACGTTTCCTTAAAATGCTTGGTTTTGCCAAGAGCTGTAAATCAGATTCTCTGCTCTTTCTTTATATATCTCTACATGTTCCTGCTAGATCCACACGTTCATCCTTAACATTTTATAAACTTTTTCATAGAACAAACTATGGAGCACATTTTTTCCTATCGAGGTCAATCAACCTTGCTAATGATACTCCATCTCTGAAGCTATTCTCTTCTTCTCTCTTTTCATTCAAGAGGAAGCTATTTAAATATGTTCCATATGTTGTCTGTTTATCATTGACATTGTTTGTATATATTTGTTTTGTATTTTTTGTATTGTATTGTTCCTTTTTGTTTTTTTTTTAATTTCATTTTATCATCCTAGGTTTAGTTTAGATAAGTTATAGTATATAAATATATAAATAAATAAATAAATAAATATGCCAGTGTTCTTCGGCTGATTTGGGATATTCTTTTGCCATTATTCAAAACTTTTTTAATTTTGTTCAAGGTTGGAATTTCCTTTCTGCATGAGGTGGAATGTTTGAAATTCTCTTAAATTTTAACTTTTATTGATATATAGTGCGTTCATCTAGTCTTGCATAAAGTCGATTAACATTCTTGTAATTATTATAGGCAGAAATATTAAACCACAAAATACTAAAGATTTTTCATATAGCATATTCTATACTTAAGTTCAATTGTTTTTGAGATATTTTGATAATTACGAATTTCAGACTATAAAGCAGACGAATTTCGATCATATAATTTTTATGGTTCTCATTACATTAAGTTGTGCTCAACTAAGCAGAACTAAAAGGTTTTTTTTGTTTTAAAAAATACCAAAAAAACTCATTTTGAATTGCAAAGTGACACCACAAGAAAGACTATAAAAAACTAAAATAGAAATATGCACTTCATTTTGCTACAATTTATATTTTAAAGCCTCTCAAAGTTTTAAATTGTTACTTGTCAAACAATTGCACTTATGTAAAGGGTGCTCTACATGAAAAATATTTATAATTGCCAAGCCTGCAAGAATTATTAAAAAATGAGTAATTCCATTAAAAAAACAGACCTATTTAAAAGCTACATACTGCACTACACTCTGTATTGTTGGAACTATTGTCAAAGGAACTGCAATTTAATCAATGGTTTCACGATTCTTTAGAACTTTCATAGAAAAATTCATAGAACTTCTGCAAGATTTTATAGACTCACTGTATTTTTTTGATAATCACGGTTATTTTTTGCATAAAACTTAGACAAAAATAAATAATAAATTTCATAAATACTACAGGTCATGAAAAATTTGAAATAAAGCACTACCACAATTTTATTTTTAAACGTAATTAGTAGCATTCAAAACAAATATTTTTAAAGTTATAGTGTTTTAACAAATTAAGGTTTCACGCCCCATGATGACCGATATGAACTTGAACCATTTAAACACATATTTATCACCGAAATTCAAATTATGTTCAAACAAAAATGCACATCAACAATAAAAAAACACAAAAAAATAACCACGCTTGACAAAAACAAGTAGCTCGACAAGTGGAAGCAATTAACACTTGAACTAGAAATTTGTTTAAATTATTAGCTGTAAATGACATTTTTGTTGTTCAGTTGTTTTTATGTTTGCGTTTCGTATACAGGGTCACAAATGGAAAAAGTATTAACGGGCAGCTCACAATAGTACCTGTTTGTAAGGTCTTTATCGTCGTTTTTAGCACCGGTGCACTTGTAACGTGAAAAATGGTATATTTGAAAAAGGTTGAGAGATCGGAGAAGAAATTTGTAAAACTAATAGAAAAAGTAACTTGAGTTCCTAACGTCGTTCATTAGAGCATTGTCGACTAAACAAATATAGTTATGAATAGGTTATACAGGACGTTATCCAGAACGTTTTTTTTATTGTTCATCATCATCAAACTAGATTCGAGCGAAAATTTCACATCTTACTGTTCTAGCCAATCAGAAGATTGATTTTGTTTTCGTTGCCTTAGCAACCTAAAAAACTTCTGGAAATTTTCATCCTCTGGGTACCCTGGGCGAAATTAATAACTGGAAATTTTTCTGTCAAAGATTTGACATTTGATATTTTGATTTTGAATATAAATAAAATTTAATTTTTCTTATTATAGCTATAAACTCCAGCAGATAATTATAAAAAAATTTATTTTGTTGCTTAATTAATGATTAACAAGTACAAACTTCAAATGTGTTTCAAAGTCTTGTAAAAACTCTTCGCGTTTCAGTGGTGAATACGTTGGTGAAGAAATATTAATTAGATGCTTATGCATAAATAAATAAATATAATATTTTGAGACAATTTTATTTAACTTATCTAATTCGCGAAAACTTCGTGGAAACATCCAGTAGCAGTCTTCGTACTATGCTGAATAACGCCTTATCTGGGGTCTCTTCTATATTGCACGGTTGAATCAAGTATGATAAGTATTTTAATTTTGAATGGACTTTCTTAACATCCGAGAGTTCTTCGCAAGATGCGCATAATAAATATTTTTGTACTTTCTGCTTTATCTATATTCTTTAAAAATCTTGAAAAGAACTCAAACTGTCAATAAAGTAATGTGTAACTACAATGAAGTTTTGTTTCAAAGCCCTCTCTGTAAAACTTGAATGTATCATAGCCATGTTCGGCAAACACGTATAGTGTATAATAATGGAATTCGCTTTAAGGAAGGTAACATTAAAAAACATAGGAAAAACAGGATACCACCCATTTTAGTAAAAAAAATATAATATTAAACAGTACACTAAACATATATTAACCCGTAATGGTTAATAACAATAAAAATGTATATGTATTGTTCTATCTACCATTGAAATTTCAAAATATAAAAAAATATTTCTTTTATTTTAGTAAACAAATTTTTTAACACAAAATAAATATAGTTCGCTTATACCATTTTTAATAACATTTTGAACTAAAATGGGTGGAAAAACATGTTATTTTCGTTATACCGGTTATACGTATGATACAGGTATTTGGATTTACTCAAATGGTTATAACATTAGAAATCATAAGAAAAATAGGTTTCCACCAATTTCAGTACAAAAATATAATATAAGACAGCAGAAATATTGCGTGAACGAATTTTTTTGCCTAGTGTTGAGCCTTCGCACTTGCGTATCGGTACTTGCTAGGACAAAAACGATTGGGCAGATCCAAATACCCATATTTTTGCTACAAAACATATTTTTTTTTGGTCAAAAAATTCCGAGAAATCGAGATATTCTACAAACCTTTCGTTTTTAAAGAAAAGTGTCACTTTTTGAAGGTATGCCTGGAGGATAAGACGTCAGGATAAAAATTTTGAGAAGATTTAACACATGGGTCCAGAAATTTGCAAATATTTCCTCAAGTGCTTTTAGGGGTGGTAAAAATAGATAGAGATCGAAAATTAGAATACATTTCACAGACCCTGACAAATTTTCTAACAATTCTAACATGCCGAATGTTTTTTACTAAACGAAGGTTATTATAATAGAAATAATAAATAGGTTAGTGATTTCAAACATGCCTTCGAGATTTTTCCAGATCTTTACATTTCTATTTATCAGTGGCGGCTCGCTGGTGAAAAAATGAGTTAAGTGCAAATGAAGCAAGAAAATATCGCAATAATTTTTTTTCCAGAATTTTTTTATATGTGTAGGGGGTAGAATATTTTTTTACGACTTACCTAAATTTTGTATACTAAATCAATTATCCTATCCTTCATAGCAGCAAATTTATTTATAACATCCTAATAAAATGGATGGGTTGCCCTAATCTCCTCCAGAAATTCCTTTTGAACTGAAATATTGGCAAGAGTAGTAAGTCTTTCTTGAGATATTGTATTTCTTAAATAAGTTTTTACACATTTGAGCAAGAAAAACTTCTTTCCACTGAAGCACTTGTCGACGGTATTGTCAAAATAAGAGAAAACAATTTATATGCTTCGGTAAAAATATATTTATTTTTACTAATTTTTTTCACTTGCTCTTGCACTGATATATTCCAATAAAATTACTCTCATTGGTAAAAATAAGACCAAGCTCATTTTTAAGTCGTTTACTTTTTGAAAATATTTCCCCATATAACTGTAACATATTTTCAAACGGACCAGTCGGAAAATTTAAACTATATTCGGAAAAATTAGCAGAACCTGCCAAACATGAAAATGTAAGTTTTTCACAATCTCGAAATCTTAGTGTCATTTCCATTAAAATATGGTCCAATATTTCATAAAAAAGGGTTCTATACTTAGCCCTAATTTCTTCAGGTGAAAGCTTAGCAAGCTCGCATTTGTAATGATTTATTTCTGTAACAGGATTTGCTTTATCAAACATGGTATTAGAAAAATGTTCATTTCTTTTTTTACAGAGCGCCTCACGACAGCGTATTTTATTGGATATGCAAAAATGAATGTCAAGGGATTTTTTTTGAAGAACGTCAAATAGTATGTCCGTGATTGAGAAAATGTCATTAAACGCTAATGCCAGAAACGTGAATTCAAAATCGTTCATCTCACCTGAAAATCCTTTCGCAAAGCGGATTGATTTTTCATTAGATCTGTCACAGTTTGAAATAAATTTAAAGACGTCTTTTAATTTATTCTAGTCTTGAACAATCACATCGAACACAGAACATCCCTCGTAACGAATTCCACCACATACAGATAACACAGTTTATATGTATATACATATATTTATGTGGGAATAACTTCAGAGATATTGTATAAATTGTAATAACACGGGAGTTTTATTATAAGGTCTGGGAACAAAATAGGTAAAGCCCTTTTAACAGAACTTTCCTCATAAAGAACTTCGCTGAATTGCTAAGCTTTAATAATTTCCAAAGTTTCTATAATTTAGGTAATTATAATTAAAAATTATAGCAATAGGTTTCTTAATATAATTTTTTGCAATCTGTTGTGTTACTGAATCTGAGCATTTACATTTGGCGACTAAAAAAGTCATCGCTTTTTGTTCGTTAACACAATATAAGCTTAATATCCTGACGAAAATTAACGATGAAAAAAAAAAGCATATGACTTATACAATCGTAGTAATGCCTTATAAAATAATTTTTACTTTCAAACATTTTGCTTTTATTGTTTAACATAATGCCCGAAGCCACTGAAACTGCATGTAAAAAACTAAAAGTTAAATTTACCACTGGACCTGATCTTATTCCATCATTTATTAAGCGAGACTGCGCAACTGCTTTTATCAGAGCGTTATCAGTTATTTATTTATACATGGAAATAGTCAAAAATCTGCCCAGCATTTAAAATGAAACGATTGAAGTAAAACAGAAAACTAACGGCGTGTTATTATAATATGTAATTTTGTCAAAATGTTGTCAACGTCATTCACATACACAGCTGCCTTTTTACGAAACCCATCTTTTAATTGAATAACTATTTAGTTTTGTATCTGGTAGGTCTACTGCAACAAATCTATGTACTCTTACACAATACATCTCTGACAGTGTACGGATTGTAACACTCAGGTGGATGTTATTTATATGGATTTTTCTAAAGCGTTTGATCGTCTTGAGCACGGTATATTCTTCTGACTAAATTATGCACGGAGAGTTAGTTAAGCCTTTGCAAAATTACCTTTTTAATCGGCCTCAATTTGTAGAGTATCGTGGTAATATGTTTGCTACGTCGGGTATCTCCAAGAAGTCTATCCTGGGTCCCCTATTTTGTAACTTAAGCCTTGATCTTATGAAATTTAGTCAATGGTGTAAAAAAAAACTGCTTCTCAACATTAATAAATTTAATGTTTGGTCATTCAGTAGAAGTATGAACCCCTGTGAGTATCATACGGTTGGTGTTATTTTGAAAGCGATTAAACACTTTAGAGACTTACGAGTCCTATTGATAGCAAGATTTCATCACATTTCTTACACTATTTAGTTGGAAGTTTAAGTCACCTAAATCCTCATGCCCGCTTCTTTATTCCCTAATTTCTAGAAAGTTAGAGTATGCGTTTTACTTTTGGCACTCTAATTAGCAAATGAATATTGACAAATTGAAGAAAGTAGAATATACACTGTGGTCCAAATTAAATTGGAACCTTTTTAAGTTTTTATTATTTTTTGACCGATTTTAAAGATTTTTTGATATCTTTTAGTTAAATCATTTCTGAGTTAACTCTGATTTCTCACTTATTTCTTTGTACAGGGCGCGCGAAAAAATCGAATTTTTTTAAAACGTTGATTTTAAAGTCGTTGCAAAAATCAGGCGATTTCAATATTTCTACGATTTCATGTAAAACAACGAGAATTAGTAGAAGTTCAGTAGGAAGAATAACAAAGAATGACTTAAAATTAAAACCTTTTAAAAAGATTTATTGTCAAAAGTTAACAGCTGACGTAAAGCAAAAACGTGTTGAAAGATGTGAACTTTTATTACAAAGATTCAGGTGCCGGCGAGATATCGAAAAAATATGGTTTACCGATGAAAAAATATTCACTCTTCGACAACCAAAAAACCCTGAAAATAACCGAGTATATTTTCCCGCTGATATGAAAAAGAGAGATATTCCTTTAAATCGGTTGCTAAATGAAGGGGTGCATTTTTCGGAATCGGTGATGGTTTCCGTGGATGTTTCCATGAAGGGAAAAACCAGCATCATTTTTGTAGATGAGAATGTAACCTCTGAAGTTCACCAACGATAAATTTTATCTCAAATGTTACCGGAAATCGGATATCTTTGTGATAACTATACATTCCAACAAGAAGGTGCACCTGCACATACCTCCAACAATACCATTAGATATTTATGAGAGAACTACCCAGATTTTATAGAACCTCAGTCTTGGCCCCCCAACAGTCCGGATCTTAATCCAGTGGATTATACAGTATTGAGTGTTCTGGAAAGAATTGTTTACGAAGATGTGGTGGTTAACCCTGTTCAGGAATTAAAAGAAAGAATAATAATGTGCTGGCAAAATCTTAACCAAGAAATATTAACAAAACAAAAAATTAAATTTCTGCATTTAATCTACTATCTCGTGTGACTTTTCACGTGTCCGACAGACAAACTCGTCCATCACCATTATTTTATCTACCAAAACCCAAAACGAACATTCAATTGTTCAAAATGTTCACCTAGGCATATGTGCTTACTTCACAATGGCTTAAAGGATTATTTGGATATGATCCATCGTCCTTGTAAAAAATTAAGTCTATTTGCTTTAAATATTTATAATTATATGTGTTACACATTTTTCCTTCTGTATAACTTAACATTGCTGTGTATCCTGCCTAATAATAGCGGCTATTGCCCTGTGGTGCTATGGGATACTGTAAATAAATATAAAATGAACTAATACAACGAATTGTATTTTCAGACGTGATTTTTCAAGAATTATTTAGGCACCTTCTTTTGACGCCATCACCAAAATACACACAAGAAACACAACATTTACGCGTAACGCGGCGAATTTATATGAACCATTAGGGTCCATTGTGCGCGATGATATATCGTCAGCAAGGTGCTGCTCCTAGTCAGGATACAAAGCCGTGTAACATATAACACTGGTTCTTTGTACGGTAATGCCGGACGATGCATGGAATTTTCTGTCACACAGTTTCTTTTGAATCTTATAGCCTAACCCTAGCGTCGGGATTTTTGTCTGTGGATCATAAATCAACCCGTTTTTGGTTAAAGTTACTTCGGACGTATAATGTTAAATAAGGTGCCATTAAACTGCTATCTGATATGGATACAGCGTTTTTAAAAAAAAAACCTATTCTTAATATTCAGACCTTAGAGTATTAACTGATCCTACATTTAGTTCTCTCATTTTTAGCTATTTTTAGAGGTTTTTGTAAATTTTACTTTCTTGAAAAATTATTGTCTGCCTCTTGGGAAACGTAAGCAATAGTAAAATGAATCCCTTATTACAGGTGCAATTTTTAAGATATGTTTTAGTGAGACTTTTTCTGTAAGTTAGCAATTAACCCAATAAAATTTCAAAAAAATCAGACCAAACTGGATTTCTGTGGAGACCTTTACTTTGATGTTCTTGGTCATATCTTGAAAAGTACTAAAGCATTTTCCAATGATCCCAGAAATCTTTAGTTTTTTTTTTCGAGAAAACTAGTCATGGCAAAAATTTCTAGTCTATACAATTCTACACAATACGGGCATGTAGTCTTTTTTTTAGCAGGTTCATTCGTTTGAAAGATATATAATAACTTGTCTGAACAAAAATTCACCACTACAATATGGTATAAGACCTTGAAACAGCGGCCCACCGAGGGTTAGGAGTTAAACCCCCCCCCCCAAGCTTAGGTCTAAAATTTAAGAATAAAATGTTTGCAAGACTATTTCAACTATTTCCGCTTATATCGATAAGATGCGAAAGAATAATTATTCATTTGGTAAGCCGTGAGATGGCTGGCACTTTAACTGCTTTTCTGGATATACCTGTCTTTGAGAATTTATTATAGTAATTAGAGCTGTCAGACTTAAAATATTTCGATCATTTATTGACTTTTTGATTTTTCCATTGATTTTCAAAACACTTAAACCGTTTTAGATTTTCACTTTTATTCACAACTTGCGACACATGTTTCGCTAATTATGGAGCTTCATCAGACAAACGGAATATAAATTTACAATTTGCTAAATGAGCTTAATTTTCAATCAATTTAAAACAGTTTAAAGGGTTTTATTTACATAGTTGAAAATGTTTTTTTACCAAGTACCGATCCAGTCAATCAAGTTTTTCAAATTATTTTGTTGACTTGTTTTTCATTTTAATTCTCATTTTTATAAAGTGATTTAAGACTTAAGTCAGGACAGAAAAAACTTAAGTCAGATTAATGATTTTGGTCAAGCTAATGGCTTAAGTCTTTGAAAAACTGATTTAAGTCACAATTAAATTCTACACATAATTAAAGAACTACGACTGTCGTTTCAGGTACCTCACGTTTTCTCGCAATGCATTAATAGTATTGGTAAACACATCGGGCACAAATTTGTTTCTTAAAATGAATTCATGTGGAATTGACGTCATGGTATATTTTGCGAAAAAAACTCTTCGGGGTAGGATTACCCATTTTGTTCAATAGAATAACTGTGCTGATAAAAGCCTTGCATAAGTCTTCCTTCATTGAACTTCTAAGTTTGGGTCCTGGTGAACAGGTTGTGGTGATCAATAGCTGTTATCAGCATTTTAAAGGATGTTTAAATGACCAAAAACTTTAAATATAGGGTTTAATTTAAACTCATTCGGTTAAGTAGTTTTTAGCTATATCGCGAATAGACAGACTAATGGGATTGAGAAAAACATGTTTTTGACATCTGGGGACCCTGAAATGCGAAGATTTGAAAAATCTGGGAAGGAAATTTTTTCACCATTACAATACTTCCTACTTCCGAGGGAAGTAAAAGTGAGAAGACTGCTCTTGGATAGAGGGTGTTAATTTAGCAAAGCAAATATCATTATACATAACCTGTAACATAACACGGACAAATTAAATTTCCTACTTTATGGACGAGGTTTACAAGCGTTCCTGCTAATAAACAGAGATCTGAGTGAGAGATGAAGATCATTAGCCCACGGCAATAATTAGTTGTTTGATAATAACTAATCGCTAAGCTAATTAGGAAACAGGCAATAAGATTCTGAATTCGTCAGTTTGCTATAATCCGATTTTATCACGAGCATTCGAATAGTTTTAAAACGTATTAAGGGTAATTCAATTTTCAGGTTCACGAAGTAAATTATAAAAACCAGTTAAAAGTTTTCGAAAAAGGGATACAAATATTATAATAACACAGTTAGAGCCGGAAGGAAAAAGTTGTGGGAAAAACTACCAGCTGCGAATATACTACGGAGAGAGATGACAAAGTCGAAAATAAACCTGTAATTTGCACCACGATTTGTGACTTGTAATGGACCTTATTTTTGTAGAGGTTGTAAAGACTTACTCATTACGTGATTTCAGAAATAGAGACAGAAACAGGTTTCTCCGCGTATTTGAGAAGGGTCTTTCCAAAAGTGTAGAAATTCTCGGACGTATAAGGTCGATTTGGGCATTCGTTACTTAAGCACTGGTCTCTATTTCGACCCACTTTCGAATGGTAACGCATTGAAATAATAATTCGAGCCCTAGAGTTTAACTTATTGGCAATAACAATGGAGCATATCAAGCATCACACTAAGACAGTCAGTAATTTTTTGTTGTAGTTCTTGTAAATTATTGGGTTTGGTGAGAAACACTAGCAATTTTAAGTAACTTCAAAGAAGCAAACTAAGAGGAGCAAAGTCCGGCGACCGTGTTGGCCATTCAATAGCTCATTGTCAAATCAAGCTTTATTGTTTAAAGAAATATTCCTGTTAACAAAGCTTTACGCTGCAATGCAGCGCATAGGAAACTGATTACACAGATACTCTCTGACGGGTAAATTACAGAAACAGTGGGCCACAGTCAATATAATAGACTTCAGCAGTTGCTACAATTCTAGATATAACAGTTGCAAGTATAATGGTCCGGTCCCGTTATTTCTATTGCTTGTGCGGTTCAGAAAAAAAATTCTCAATTTATTGTAACATTTATTCATAAAACTGTAATATGCCATCTGGGTTATATTCATTATGTGTATATTATTTAGCTTTCAACTGTGAAATAAAACGTGTGTGTCTCGAAATATTTGGAAATCATTCATACCAGTTTTCCCACTTTCGCAACGCTTATAAGGTAACAACGTTTGAGTTTCCTGTCTGTTATAGCCAATTGTTCTTAGAGTTGACAAAAAATATGAAAATACCGCCGAGAAGCGTAAATAGATTCTCTATCACGAGATACAGCTAAGCTCGTTTCTCTTTACCACGCGATACAGCTAAGCTTGTTTCTCTTTACCACGCGATACAGCTAAGCTCGTTTCTCTTTAACAAGCGCAATAAACAATGCATATATATAACGCTCTAACAAGTCAAGCGCTGTTTACTATGGCACAGCAGTGTGTTCTGCAGTTGCACAGTAACATTTCTCAAGTATATACGCACATTAATCAAGGGCAAACTTTACTGTGATCCAGCTGACACAGGCACAAATGTTATACTGCAAAGACTCATTTCATAGCTGTTATTTCATAGCTGTTATTTCAGTGCTGAAAGTTTTAAAAGAATTTAAAACAGTTTGTAGTAAAGAAGATCTCATTGTTGATTATGATCATGACTCATTTTCGAGGTTAAGGCGTCAGGAGAAAATAGATATAGATAATGCCTATAAAAATTATATTTAGCAGGTTGAAGACGGTGTCCGTCTTGATCCTAACAAATTTTGGTCCTTTGCTGCTGCTAAAAGGGGATTACTAGTTATTACAAGGGGAATGCGTTTCGATGAGTCAACATTCTTTACAGCTGAAGAAATCGTCTGTGTTTTTTAAAATTTTTTGGTGGTTCTTATCTTGTTCGCTCTAATATACCCAAAGTTAAATATGTCTAATTTTAATGAGTCTGATGTATTTAGTGCATTGAAGCGAATAAAGCCCAACTTGACAACGGGTCCGGTCGGCGTTCCAGCATTCATTCATTGTCCGAGTTTGCGCAGTTATTTTTTCTTATCCAGTGTCAATAATTTGACAAAAAGTGTCTAACAAATTGTACAATGCCAGATATTTGGAAGAATTCTAAAGTCTGTCCGGTCTACCAAAAAGATGACAAACCGGACATTACCAATTTTAGATCTATTTCTATTATCATTAATTTTTCCAAAGTCTTTGAAATACTCCTTCATGATAATATCTGGAGCAAAATAAAAAATCTAAATGCGCCTGCGCAACATGGATTTGTCAAGGAACGTTCGACAATAACTAACTTGGTTTGTATTACTCAATTTCTGGCTGAGGGGATAGATCAACGTGGGCAAACGGATGTCATATACACTGATTTTTCCAAAGCGTTTGATTGTCTCGACCACACTATTCTGTTGCAAAAACTCAACATTTTGGTTTTTCAGAAAATTTAATAGGATTTTTGAATTGGTTTTTTAAATTTATAAATGATATTGTTGACAGTCTCTCGGTCCACTGTCTGCTTTATGCTGATGATCTGAAAATGTTTTCGAATATATCAACTGAAAATGATTTTTGAAAAGTTTTCACCAATTAACTGTCTGTGTAGTAGTTATAATAATCACAAAAATTCTAACGACATTTATAATTGTAGCTTGGACGCGATCAAAGGACATTTTTACCACTAGTTTTTTATTCTTGTTTTTATATTTTTTTTTGCATTTGTTTAGTGCTTATCTTTATGGATTAAATTCTGCATGCATCTTATTATTTAAGTACCTAATATTGATTTATAAGTGTTTTCAGTCGTGTATTTATTTGAACCTGTTTTGTAACTGGGATATAGTCTGTAAGATAGTGTATATATAAAAAAAAATAAATAAAAAAATTATGGTTACAAAGATATACGAATGAGATAATGCTACGATACGCGCTAAAATCGAAAAAAGAATGCTTAATAATAATTATAGAAAATGGTGTGATGAATGGATAAGAAAATGGTGAATTGTGTGATTATTTTACGAAAAATGTTACCTACTCCAGATACTACTTGTATTAATTTAACAATCAAATCTTGATCCACTTTGTCGTGTTCGATTGAGCAGAAATTTTGCTTACGTTTGTAAGTTCGATGAGAATACAATATTATAAAATAATAATAAATATTGTTAATATAATTCTGTTCTACGTTACACCAACGTCTCAACGAGGATACCAAGATCCTTGTCTGGAACATGTCCAGCAATGCCGCAATTTCAGTTAAACGACGATCGCGATTTCGCTCTTTTTAGAGCTCATCAGGCCGTCAAAGTCATAATACATATTAAAATAAAAATAATAATTTTCAATCAATCTTGGATCTTGGAATCAAGCATCAAATTACATTAATTTTAGGTTTCTGACAAGGGCGCTTCCAAGAGGTGGGGGGTAGAAGGGGTAATTACCCCCCAGACACCCAATACCTAATATTGAACATTATTTTGCCTTTAATATTTTTAATAATAAATTATTAAACGGAAAATTTGATAGATATTATATATAATTATTGTGATAATTTTTCGATGTACGAATAATATTCGACTGATATGGCAACAACGTTTCGCACACGTAAGGTGTTTGGCGGTCTTACCCCCCTCTCCACTGTCAGAATTTATACACGAAAAATCACGACGCGGGATGGGAGACGGGAACGATAAATGCTTTTGTTTTATCTATTGCAGTAAGAAAACTAAAATTTGTAATTGTAAGGCCTGCATTTTATTTTTAAAAGGTATGTACTAGTATGTGGAGTATGTAATAGATATAATATCGCAATTTTAAAAGTATGTATTAATAGTTACTATTTTATTTGCAAATATTCTATCATTACCTTAGTTTATGAATTTTAAAAAGTATGTTAAGTAAGGTTAAATAATAATTCTTTCATTTCCTAACCCTTGTTTAAAATGTGCCTAAACGGGTATTCGCCTCCTCCCTGTCATCCACTATCCCCCCAGACCAGAGTTCTGGAAGCGCCACTGGTTTCTGAGATAATATTATGTCATTTATATCAATTGTTTTTGCTCTATCAAATATATTATTCATGCATGTTTTAAGTTGTATAAGAGATGATGCATAGGAAAACTGTTGGACAACCTTGCCTTAAACCATACTACTTATGTGAAATATATAAAATAAATTTATTTTTTCCTATAAACTTGAATGTATTTGTTTGGGATCTAAGAGAAAACCTTATAGGTGAATGAAGTTTGCATCTTAATAAAACGTCTGTGGCTATTTAATTAAATTATAGGCAAAAGATAATTTTGTATTAAATTTTCTTTAGATTAAAAGCGTAGTGATATGGCGATCTGCTTAGAATTACTTAAAGGGATTTTCCGGATCCAATTTCAGCACGAAAAATCCCAAGGGGAAGTGTGTGTGTGTGGTTTTTAAAAAATACAAATCTGATTTTTATAGCGGAAATGAAGTAAAAGACCTTGATCAGTGACAAATTTGTAATTTTTTTTTGAAAAACCTTTTTATTCCCATGGTAAAAGAGCAGCCTTAACAACAACATTTCGTGCCGGTTTATTTGAAAGACATTCATTTTACGGCCGCTGTAAACCATAACAGGCGTTACAAAGGAATAAAATAAAGAAAAAATATTCTTATATGGCATCGAAAGATCGGATCGGTAGAACAGACATGGCGTTATTGCCGTCACGAATATTATTAAATCAAGATTAGCGGCCTGTTTGTGACTTAACAGGGCAGTTTTATATGAAAAATAATCAATGATTTGTAGAGTATGAGGACATTAGGAAACTGGACAGACATAGTGTGGCGTTCTTTTAAAATACATGTATTTACATCATTGGTTTTGTACTGTTTTTTTCCGTGTTAGGAATAAGGGGCAGGACCGTCACAAGGGATTCTGACTCCCAGATGATAAGTTTAAAATAGTGCCCGAAAAAATTTCAGGAGAGAATTTCCGGTAAAGTTCCTTTAATATTGGTTTTTCAAAATAGTTTTGAGGTTTTATTGGTAGCCGGTGGTTACAAAAAATGCTTAGGGATTGTTGGAGCAATGAGGACTACATCAGGTGCCGCACTCAACATTCTCTTGGACTTCCTAGAGCTTCCGATAAGGATCAAGAAGGAAGTCATGCAAAAATATGGACGACTGCAGAACTTGGTATAAAAATCTAACAGGAACGGGTGACATTTGATAGAATATTGTAAACTAAATATAAATACGCACCAGCTGGGGTTAGCGGACAACCCTTGTTGTCCTAACTGTGGAGCAGAGGAGGAGGAGAATCCCTATCATCTTGTTGGCACGTGTGAAAGGTGGGCAAGACTACGCTGGAATATTTTCGGCGTTGAATACCTCTCCAAGGAAGAATAAAATTACAACATCTCGACTGGAGCAAGATGCTCTCCTTCATTAGAAGGACGGATGAAAAAAATAAAAAAAAACTAATGCAAAATTTTAGATTTAAGCAAATTTTTAAAATAATTGCCATTTTGTTTTGCTATCATTGCAAACAAAAAGTTTATCAATATCTTTGTAACAATTTGAAATTAATCAAATACGTAGTTTTTCAGACTGATTTTTTAAACATTTTATTAGGCCGCCATTTGATTTCGACATCTTTCGAAGCCATCATTCATTGTTGCTTTAATTACTACAAAATATTCAGCAGTCTTGGAACTATTACTTAATCCTTTGAAAACAACCAGCAGTCTTGGAACCCCTACTTAATGCCTTGCAAGCTAAGACACTTGTTTTAATCGCGGTGGGAGAACATATTCCGGGAATCTTAGACGTACTTAAAAATAACCCTTAAGGAGTCACTGACGAATTACTGAAAAAAAGGTACTAGACATGGCTTTGAAATTGAAAATTAAAATTTGTTCCACGTCTTGCTCATAAGCAAAAATACAGGAGCAGTCCGTCCTCAGACAATGACTGTGAGTACTGACGATGTTCTTATCTAGATTCTCTTAAATCATAGTTATATATTCGATTTTCCTAAGAAAATACCTCAGTATTTGCGTTAAGAAATCTACACTTTTTATACATGACCAAAATTAGTATAACAGATTTACATAAGAACGCAGTACTGTTCACGAATTTTCATTAGTTGAATGATGTCACCGGAGAACTGGACCTTTGGTAAAATTTGTGGATGAAGAATCATATTCCGGAATACAGATTAAGGGATATAGATAGATGTCTTGGTTCTGTTTAACGAAACTAATACTTTTTCCTGCCATGACAAAAGCATTAACAATTCTGAGCACTATTACATATATTACAGAGACCGTAGAACGATCCTACAGTACGTTTCGAAGAGCGAACACTTGGTTTAGGAGGCACTATGGGAAAGTAAAGACTGACTAGATTATGCTTATTGTCCGTGCATGGGACTTGAGAAAGAATACCGTGAAATGGCGGAAAGGAAAGTCATAGAAAAATTTTTGGTAAATCCTAGAAGATTCATGTTAACACAAAAATGCATAACTCAGTTACGGGATAGCTCAATTAACTACTTAACAAATAATAGGCCCTTATGTAAAGTGGTAGCATTAGTATGAATAATAAAAACAGTTTATTCAATAGTTTTGAGTTTTATTTTGCAAAAAATCGTCATGTTTCAGTCCCTCAACCTATTTCATCGAAATCAATAGGAGTTGCCCCCTCTAGTTCAGATCCTGGGAACGCTCTTGTCCCGCTATACAGTAGGACTTTTTTAATAGCCTGTATAGGGAAAAATAAAATATCAGCAAATACCACCAGATGAAAAATAAAAAAAAAACATAAATTTTAGATTTATGAATAAATGTCTGTCATTGCAAACAAAAAGTATCAATATCTTTGTAACAACTTATTTTTACAAACATAGTTGCATTAAGAAATCATGGTCTTGGGATTAGACCGGGTCAAATTGGAATTACTATCCGACGTTTCCCCTTCGATTGCACGAGGCATCTTCAGGGATCTTTACTCCACGAGATCCGAACACTGAATGAGCTCGAAGAGATTAAGGCGGGCTTAGACCGTAACCTGTATCTCTATTGAAATCTTTTGTATGTTTAAAAATCCTAAAACCGATGCTAGAACCTTGGTTTCCTTCACATTTATAATATGGCCAGTGGTATGCTGGTGTTCGGCTGTTCAGCTACAGCAGATTGAACAATTTGTTTCTTTTTAATACATCGTTCATGTTCCTTAAGTCTAGCTGATATTGAGCGTCCTGTTTCTCCCACATACACTGCTTCACAGGAGCAAGGAATTTTATATACTCCTTCTGTTTGAAAACGTACAATATCTTTCGGGGATCGGATCGCAAGCATTGTCCAATCTTCTTATGTGTATTGAAGATTGTACATATGTAGTGCCGTGGAAGTGAGGAAGAACAACACTATCTAATGGTGGCTTCTTATTATCCTCCTTTCGCGGAGTTGGATTACTATATTTTTTAATTGAACGCGTAATATCTTCATTGCATTAGCCATTCCCTCTCAGTGCTTCGGTCAGTTTCGATGTTTCTGATGTTAGGAGAATCTTGATCAGAAATCGAAATGGCTTTAAATACTAGTGAGTTAATAACCCATTTCTTTTGTGAGAATTTGCATTTAAGTATCTATTTGTATGCGTCGGTTTTCTGTACACAGAATGTCCTAATGTACCATTTTCCTCCCTTTGAACATATACATCTAGAAAGGGAATTGTTCCATTAGATTCAATTTCAATTGTGAACTTGATATTATGATGTTGTTGATTGAGGTGATCCAGAAATATGAGAAGATTATCCTGTCCATGAGACCATACTACAAAAGTATCATCTACATATCTCCGATCTAGCATCCGAGTTCATTCAGTGTTCAGATCTCGTGGAGTAAAGATCCCTGAAGATGCCTCGTGAAATCGAAAGCGAAACGTCGGATAGTAATTCCAATTTGACACGGTCTAATCCCAAGAACCATGATTTCTTTATTGACCAAAGCCATGAAAGCTTCCGTTCTATGTTAAATATAGTTGCATTTTGAAGTTACTGTCAATTCTAATCAATGCCCAATACAATTATGTAAAAAAAAACTGTTTTTACTGCCCTCATAAAAGGGAAGTATTGTATTCGTGAAAAAATCACCCTCCGAGATTTTTTCAGATCTTTACGTTTCAGGGTCCCTAGATGACGAAAAACATGTTTTTCCGATTCCGTCGGTCTGTCCGCCTGTCTGGGGGTTTATCTGTTCGCGGCATAGCTAAAAAACTACATAACCGATTGACTTGACAAATTTTAGTGCAAAATTAAGGATCATATGGGGATGACCTGGTAACATTTTGGTAAAAATCCAATATGGCAAAACAAAATGGCGGTCTAGTGAAATGTTAAAAAAAATTATTACTACTAAAGTGCTTATACAATTTATCTCAAATTTTGCTAAAAAAGTATTATATGTAAAGTATGTAAAAATTAACTGGTAAAATTTGGTACGAATCCAAGATGGCGGAACAAAATGACGACTTAATAAAATATTTAAAAATTCAGCCTGAAAAAACTACTTAATGACCGATTTCAAATTGTGTGCTATAACTAATTGTAGTATAGAGATGAACTAGTAAAAGGTTGGAACTTATTCAAGATGGCGGCCAAATATTTTTGTAATCCGAAAAAATTACCCTCTCAGGTTTTACATATATTCGCATTTGACGCCCCTAGATGCCAAAAATATGTTTTATCAAGTCCGTCTGTCCGTCTGCCGGTTTGTCTGTCTGTTATTTAGTAAAAAATTATGGCTCATATGGAATGAACTCGAAATATTTTGGTTAAAATTCAATATATGCCGGAACAAGATAGCGGCCTAATGAAATGTTAAAAAAATTGAAGTACTAATTATCCAATTTGAACAAAAATCAAGTATTATGTAGGAATCAACTGGTAAAATTTTGGTTTCGAATACAAGATGGCGGAACAAAATGGCGGCCAAATAAAATGTTTGTAATCTCGAAAAATCACCCTAGCAGGTTTTACATATCTTCGCGTTTTAGCGTTCCTAGAAGCCAAAAAATATGTTTTATCAATTCTGTCAGTTCGCGCCATAGCTTAAAAATTATCTATCACATTGACTTCAAATTTTGGAAAAAAATAAGGCTCATATGGTAATATTTTGGTAAAAATCCAATATGCCGGAACAAGATGGCGGTCTAGTGAAACGTTAAAAAATTATTACTAAAAAAACTAATTATCCAATTTACCTCAAATTTTGTAAAAAAACAAGTGTTACATAAAAAAGAACTGGTAACATTTTGGTATGAATATAAGATAGCAAAACAAAATGGCGTCCTAATGAAATATTTAAAAAAATCAGCCTGAATGAACGACTTATTAGATGAACTTCAAATTTTGTTCAAGCAATGAGTGTGATATAGAGATAAGATGGTAAAGTTGTGTTACGAATTCAAGATAGCATAACAAAATGGCGGCAAAATAACATGTTAAAAAATCTTCTGATTCAATTGACTGTACATTTTGAAGAAAAATTAAATATGATATAAGGATAAACTGGTGCGAATTCAGCATGATGTAACAAGATCGTGGTGTGTGTCAATGTAAAAACTACTGAATTCATTTAAAACTATGCCCAAAATCAAGTGAGGCATAGGTAGAAATTTGTAAAATATTGGTAGGGATCTAATATCTTGAAACAAAATGGCGTCCAATAAAAATGAAAGGACTGTATATAAGTGTTCCTAAATAACTATGTACTGAATTAAATTGGTTCACACTTCACTTTTCCTAATAAAAGGAAATATTCATAATGAGGGAAGTTTCGGGTAAAGGGAATTTACCGATTTTTTTACATTTTTCTAAATATTAATGAATATATTGGTGAAAAAAGGTGAAACAAGACTTAAATACTGAAAATATAGAGTACGTAAAGCAAAAAGAAGCTTATTCCCCTCTTCCTCTAAAAACCAACAAGAAATATAAAAAATGGGTTCCACTTCTTTTCTCAGATTGTGTCCTGTTCAGGTAATCTTTGGTCAGCCCGCTAAATTCACACATTTTCCAGTTATTTTGACATTTAAGTAGCCCAATAAAACCTGTGGGAACATTCTGAATATAACCATCTTTGAATCCTATCAAATATAAAACAATTAATTTCACCAGGCTTCCAAATTCCACACGTCCACTGGAATAGCATTGCGCACAATAAAGTATAGACTTTATTTATCAACATTACAAATTAATTAGTTCGGTGACAATAAATTTATTATGCCCGGGATTACGGGGACACAACATTTGAATAAATATGAAATGGTAATACAGTGCCCAGCATGCGTTTGACAACTTACTTATTATGGCTAAGTTATAATAGGAAGGCCTATAAATTGGGTGTTAATTCCATAAAAAATGGCCCTGTTGCATAAATTATTTCCAAGAGTTGTTTGGGTTCGTGTCGTTAATGACAAAAGGTGGCTGGCAACACGGTTATTGGTATTTTCCGAGTAATAAAAACGCTATTACGCGATGTAAAGTTGATTGTAGGTCTGCCTTAATTGTGCTGATATATTTTGGTCCCAATCTGATATTTCCCAGGATACTTCTTTTACAATAGAAAAATGCCTACTACCATCATGCTATTGCTTTTTTAGCACTTTAATTTTAAAAGACTACGCTAGTATAGAATCGTTAAGAACTATTAGTAATTTCCTAAAAAATATATATAAAATGTCAAAAGATCTGTTTAATATTTATTTCAATTATTCAAAAATACACCAAGTCATGAATCAATTTTACTTAAATTACATTTTTCATGCACACTCTCAAAAACAAATATATCAATATTCTCAATATAAACTTATGAACTTTGAATCCAGTAAGCTGAAGTTTTTGAGCAATATATATATATATATATATATATATATATATATATATATATATATATATATATATATATATATATATATATATATATATATATATATATATATATATATATATATATATATATATATATATATATATATATATATATATATATATATATATATATATATATATATATATATATATATATATATATATATATATATATATATATATATATATATATATATATATATATATATATATATATATATATATATATATATATATATATATATATATATATATATATATATATATATATATATATATATATATATATATATATATATATATATATATATATATATATATATATATATATATATATATATATATATATATATATATATATATATATATACATATATATATATATATATATATATATATATATATATATATATATATATATATATATATAGCGTAGCGTATTACTATAGATAATTGTCTAAAATTAGTGATATCGGTTGTTTCGTTCAGAACAATAGCAACGAACCGTGCCTCGCCAATCTCCTGCTTAATTCATTTTAGAATAATGGTTGCAACAGCGGAAATTAAATCATTCTGGATTCGATTCGACGTTCCGCGAAAAAGGCTAGACTGCTCTAAACAATTTTTAAAGCAATCATCATATTTAGCCATTAAACTAAGTAAATCTTGAAAATTTCCTCTATTTGAAGAAACCCTTGTTTCGTCATGACCTCTAAATCCCAATTCGTGCTGTCCGAGAAAACAAACAACATCGATCAAGTCTTCTTAATATATGCCTATTTTTATCGACTAGTTCATTGTGTTGGCGGTGACTAAGACTAAACTGTTTATTAAGGGTGTGTTCAGTTCTGGTTTTGCGAAGACTTTTTCTTTTATGACGACCTGCAAATGCGCTTTGGACATAATGTGTCTTTTTACAGCTTTATGGAAATTGTTTATATCGGAAAAACCAGTTTTATTCCAGAGACCTTTTACATTTTCAAAAAGTAAACATGGCCAACAAAATAATTTACTTATATTTACACCCTGTTAGCCATTTAAATTGTTCGTATTGTTTTTCCGGATAAAAATGTCTAATACAGTTTTTCATTTTTGTGGTTTTTTTTTTCATAGGCGGTTTTGCCCTTCCTTTGGAAATTATTTGAAGCTTATCAGCGAAGTTTAACGTTGAAAATCCCTTTATTATTGAGACACACACCACACATTCAAACATACACTTTTCTTACTAAATTCTCCAACATTTTCAACGTTATTACAAATAAACAAAGAACCTACTCCAACGATAGCTTCCGCCCCCACTTAAAGCACGCGACGGAAATGAAAAATTGCAAACAGCCGGTGGAAAGTTCAGTAATCTCTGGCTCGATTCACAGGAAATCAAGCATACAGGACTTTGAGGGGGCCAGGCAGCCTGCAGCTGCCAGTCCCCCCAAAGAAATGACAATGACTATGGAAATCTTCCAAAAAGCCATGAAGGACATGGCAGAGAGTCTCATGAGTGAGACAAGGAAGATGATTGAGGCAGCCCTAAAACCTAGAAATGGCAGGAATTAATCCCACAATCCCAAATACGCTAAAGATAATGTAGTGGAATGTCAACGGCATTAGAGCACGAAAAATAGAGATAATGCATCTAATCTCTGAACAGACCCCTGATATTCTGGCACTGCAGGAAACCAGAATCAACAGGGCAGACAGGTTCTCTATCCCCGGATATGAAACCTATAGATACGACAGAATCGGAAATATTGGCGGAGGGGTAGCGATCCTTGTAAAAAGGACTATCCCGCACGCATACATTGGGATTGAAGACGTCGAAATAGAAGCCATATCCATTGAACTGTCCACCACCAGAGGGAAGATTAAAATCTCCTCTGCGTATAGGCCCCCCAGAGGGGACCTACTACAGGAAGACGTAGATGACTTGCTAAGGGGCAGACACCCCCGGGTCATTATAGGTGACCTGAACTGCAAACATCCACAGTGGAATAGCACCACACAGGACAGAAATGGACAAAGACTCCTGGACTTCTCGGAAGCCCAAGGGAGCATAGTCATAGGACCAGACAGACCAACGTTTCTACCAAGAAACCTTGGCCGTCCTCAGGTGCTAGATATAGCAATCCTAAAGAATATAGTCCATGACTTCGACATAGAAACCCTCGAGGAAGGTACATCGGATCACAATCCGATAGTACTCCCACTGGGTAGAGAAAATAGGGCTCAAGAAACCTCAATCAGGAAGCAGACCAACTGGAGAATTTATCAGGATAAAGTCCAGGAAAAAATAGAAATAGCAGCCATTAATAACCCTCAGGAACTCGAAAGAGCAGTAGAGACTCTAGAGAACAAAATACTGGAAGCTTTTCACGAAAGCACAGTAATTATGAACACTCCTCACGTCCAGCCGGGGAGTGATCTCCCTCGCGAGCTGAGACTACTCATAAGAGAGAATAGAAGGCTTAAACGTGCCTACGGGAGGAGACATCTCGAGCAGGATAGAATAGCCCTAAACAGGCACTCAACTAGGTTGAGAGATGCACTAAGGGTACACAGAGATAGATTGTGGTCCAATAAACTACGAGAATTAGACACTAAGGATAATACTGCATGGCAGATGCAGAAAAGGCCTGAAAATAAACCAATGCCAGGAGGGATGGCTTATACAGACCAAGAGAAAGCAGAGGCCTTAGCAGACACTCTCGAACGAGAGTGTCGGCTAAACCAACATCCGCTCGAAGATAACCACCATGAAATAGAAATAATTAATGGCTGCAGAAGACTAAACAACACAGAAACTCCTGCCACGGTGGAGCACCCGGCTACACCGCAGGAGGTCGAAAATGTCATAAAATGTCTGAAGAAGCGCAAAGCTCCAGGCAAAGATAGCATAACCAATCAAATGATAAAGCAACTTCCTAGAAAACGAATTGCTGCACTAACCAGCATAACGAACGCAGTCATGAGACTCGATTACTTCCCCAACAGGTGGAAACATGCTGAAGTAGTGATGATTGGTAAACCTGGGAAAGACCAAACTTTCCCACAGAACTACCGTCCGATAAGCCTGCTGCCCGCACTCAGTAAAATCGTCGAAAGAGTCCTGAACATCAGGCTCAAAGACGAAACAGACGCCCTAGATATAATCCCTAAGGAGCAATTCGGCTTCAGAAGCGGCCACTCAACAGAATTGCAGGCTCTGAGAATAGTTGAAACTGTCACCAGCGGTTTCAACTTGAAAAAAGCTACTGGCACGATCTTCCTAGACGTAGCCAGAGCTTTTGACAGAGTATGGCACAAAGGACTTGTCTACAAAATGCAAAACGCAGGTTTTGCAACAAAGACATGCAAACTGATTGCCCACTATAGGGGCTATAGATCGGCAAGCGTCAGAGTCAAGCTCTCCAAATCGATACCAAGAAGACTAGAAGCAGGTGTGCCTCAGGGATCTGTGTTAGGACCGCACTTATATAACGTGTATACACATGACATCCCCAAGACACACAACACTTCTATAGCCCTATACGCCGACGACTGTGCTATAGCGGCAAAGCATAGAAATGCAGGTATCATTTGTAGGAGACTACAGGAAGAAATGGATCTGATAAGTGACTGGTGTATCACTTGGAAGATCAAAATAAATGCACAAAAAAGCCAGGCCATCCTCTTCCAAAAGAGGAGGATGATACCCCCAGAGGCTATAAGCATTGACGGAGATGACATCCCATGGACCAACACGATTAAATATCTAGGGCTGATTATGGATAAGGGGCTAACATGGAAACCCCATATAGAGGCAACAAGAGCAAAGACAAACAGGGCTATGGCCAGGCTATACCCTCTCTTGAACCGAAGAAGCCCCATGGCTCTTCGTACAAAGCTGACCATGATAAAAATGATCGCAAGATCACAGTTGACATATGGTGCAGTAGCGTGGGCATACGCAGCGCCCACCTACATAAACCAACTGGCAGCTACAGAAAATGAGTACATAAGGACTGCGGTAGACGCACCTTGGTACGTAAGAAACGCCCAGATCCAGAGGGACCTGGACTGGGAGCCTGTCCAGACAACAATCAGGAAGAAAGCCACGAAAGGCATAGAGCGGGCAGCAGCACACCCATTCGAAGAACTCAGGATGCTAGTGGACTACGACCCCCAGGAGGAGCGGCGGGTACACCGGGTCTACCACCGTAGGCCCCGCGATCACACACTGTTACACTGACAACACACACACTCTCTTCGTTTTTTCAGACACTCTCCTATATTGACGCGACAATATAGAAGAGGTGCGATGTGAGTACACACATCCGGATGTGTACGAGCTGACACACCTAAGATAGCGATGACTTATGGTTTATTTAGGCCCTAGGCCCGTTAAACCGGTAGTACCTATCATCGAGAGGGGGCTTCCCAGGAGGGAAGTCGGGTGGATGGTGGGTCCTCTGGGCCATTGGGCCCTTCGCGATACAGGACTTGGCTGCAGAGAAGCTAGCGGCCCGCATAGGTTCTATTCGATATCTATTGTGGCTCGGTCGGAGTCAAGGCCGCATTTATTATGGGTTTGATAATTAAGATAATATTTTAGCATTTTTAATATAAACTAAATTAATGGTTTCCTATTTCAAAAATTACATTTTAGAAGATGTTTGTAACTTTTTTTGGGGAAGCACTACTTCCCTTGCTTCCATGGACTGCACGCCCCTGACCTGTTTAATATAGATATAATACCTGTGTTAAACCCAGAAAACCAGAGTAACTTTTTAGAGTAACTAGTTACTTTTAAAAAGCATCTTACAGTTATTAGGGACTTAGTTACTTTTTGATGAAGATAGATAGATTTTTAGATATATCTAGATACATTTTTTCAGTAATTATTGCAGCTCTGCTAAACGGTACCGATCAATTTTAACCCAATGTAATTCGGATTAATTTGGTACCACGGAGTTGGTCTGATCAACTCAATAGTACTTATGGTATCAGCTAAAAAACCCCTCATGTAATTTATTTTGACGATTCCAATACTAATTTGGTAGCATCGAGATGACCTAATCAGCTCGGTGGCACCCCATGGAACCAGCCAGTATAGCCCTCGAGTTTGGGCTCATTTGGTCTGTTTTGACGAGTCCAATACATTGTCACTAATATGTTAAAGATATTTTAAGACTAAAAAGTTAAAAATAAATAACAGTTTAAAAAAACTAGAAAACACGCTATTGTCAGTAACGCAACTTAATAACATAAAATAAAACAGTACAAAATAATATTATGTACTTAAGATACTTTTTTACGATATATGTATTCTACCCCTGACAATTCAATTATGTGAAAAAGCGTAAGGCGCGTTTTGGTTACATTTCTTTGAGAAACGCCTACTTTTAATTAATTACGACAAAACTCCCAACACCTTTTGGTATAACCATTGAACTCTCAACAAAAGAATGCTGATATCATAACAAAATATATTAAATAAATTACCTTATATTCTACTTCTTAGGGTAAAACAGCATTTTCTAGTTCCTTTTAAAGCATAAATTAATTTTAAAACATAGATGATAATTTTTCGGTTTCTCTTGCAAGAGCTCCTTTCTATTGTAACGAAAAAAACAATGTCCGCAGAACTGCAGAGGCTTTTTTTTTAAATCTTTAGAAATACTGCAAATACAGCGTCAATTTGTATATAAGAAAAGGTTCAGTAATCTTCTATGAAAACATATGATGTAGAGTTAATTCTAAGTCTGATTTAAATATTGTGCTTCTATATTTTGGTTCCAATCTGATATTTTTTTTACGTTGGAAGTATACGTACTACCATCACGTAATTTTTTTAGTACTTTAATTTTAAGTCTAGGCCCGTATGGAATCTTAAAAAACCAAGGGCGCTCGATTCCAACAACGTTATCCGAAATATTTATTTAGTCCAATGCATGTAAATACACCTTTAAGGACGAAGGATGATAGTTTGAAAATAAGCGTACAATATTAATTATTTATTACCCATATATGTCATTTGTCATTTATACAATATCTCGATTTCTACCAACTCATGACATCATTTAATGTCACGAAGAATATTAAAGACGACGACAAGATTTGAACTCCCAGACACTATCAAAAGATCCTATTATCATGATCCCTAGTTTTAAAGCAATTTCGTGAGATGACAAGGCAAATTTAACCCTGTCTTTCCGTCCGTTTTAGGCCTGACTGCCACCAAAATTGATGTCCCTCCGCCCTTTTTAACTCAAACAGACGATTCAGTCGGGATTCCCCAAAAAACTTAAAACTCGAGGGTGGTGTTTTACAATCTTTACTGTACCTAATCGAGTGTGAGAATTGGCACACGTTGCCTTCAGTTTTTATTTCGTAAAAAAATGCCTAGTCACGACGGTGACTAGCCACGGCCAGTCATTAAGGAAAAAGGAATTAAGAACGGCCAGGTGTGAATGTGTCCATTAAGTACGGTATTAAAAGGTTTTTGGAATGGATGTATTATTCATGATGAAGTGGTCAGTATTGTAGGAAAAATCTTAGCATCATTCCGGCGAAAATATCAGATATTATGATAACTAATGGCTTTGGTACGAACATTCATTCATATGGATATATTTTTGTAATAACGAAAGTAAGGATTTTATTCATTTAATTATGCTATTCGCATGGTCCCATTTTGTGTACTAAAAGGCTTTTTATTCAAAATTCAAAGTTTAAATAGTCTATATTCAAGGTCATTTAAAAGCATGTTTTTACATCACATTTTTATTTAGTGGTTTTCTTCGCCACATTTCTGGTTGACGGAATTATGGGGTGACAAATTATTGCATAATCAAATATACCGGGTAACCACGAATTTATTAGCCAGACTGTTATTTTTTATTTGTATGGTTGAATAAGTTGCCGATTTAAGGTATAACATCTTTAGGACAGTTTTGGTTTGACCGGCAGTACTATCAACTTCAATATTTTAAATAGTTTATTTTTCAAAATTTTAATTCTACATAAAGTATAAATCCTGTTGTATGTCTTATACCTATATTTGATAGTTTTCGAGAAAATGGCGGATGAACATGCCAAATTTGTTAAATAACTTATCGTTTAAACCAAAAACAGTTGAATGTAAAATAAAACTGTCAAGATTTTTTGAAGATTATTATTACTAATCCTTTCTGTCATTATCAAAGTAATGTGGCTTCCGGTCTATTCGGAAGTGCTACAAAAATCGACATTTAAGCACTAATAACTTTAATAATATTATGTTTTAATATTTTTTGTTAATATTTTCCTATACCTAAAAACCTAATAGTTTTCGAGATATTAAAGGTGAAAAGTTCAACAGTAGATATGTCAACGAAACTACAAAAAAAAAACAAATATTGTTCTATGTTTCTGTAAAAAACGTACGTCAGACTGACAAAACAAATAGCATATCACTGACAATTGCACGAATAGGATAGTTTGAACTAAGGTGGCTGTGTACGTTTGACTATCAACTTTTTACTACGTAGGTATCACTAATTATCTTTTACAGTTTTAGAGACTTTTACCTAGGTATGTTGAATTTTCACCATTAATATCTCAAAAACTATTAGGTTTAGGCACAGGGGTTAACAACAGAAATTATTTAAAAAAGGTGAAAATTTTATTGTTTTCGTAATTATAATAAAGGTAACCATTAAAATTAATTAGTTATTATAAATTAAAATTTTTTAGGGGCAAAAATAGATGTAACTAAACTGGATTAAACACAGTATTTATTCATACATAATTTCTAAATGACAAAAATGAAAGAAAAAATAAACATAAACTATCGACAATTGAATTGTTCAAACCGCTCATCATTAACATCTTGGCATAAATTTACCCGTTCTTCAAATTCCCTTAGCACATTTTCCATCTGAATGGGAGTGATGGAATTTATAGGCTGCCGGATTCTGTTGCCGAGATCTTTTATATTATCTGGTTTAGTTTTTAAACCATTTCCTTAATATGGCCCCAGTAGAAAAAATCTAAAGATGTCAGATCTGTCGACCTTCAGGCCATCCTTGGTGCCTATCCAGTGATGTCGTATTTAAACAACCCGCTTGATTATAATTACTCTGAACATTTTCTATTAAAGGCAGATTTTCAACAAAATCTTCTATTTGAGTTTGAAAAAATGGATATATTGATCTGCATTTAAAGGTTCTTCAACAAATATGGGACTCACGAAATTAGTTCCTATACAACTTCTATCCACACATTCCAATATTTGAAAAGTCAGATTCGTTAGAAAGTTAAATATAGGAACATAGTCACCTACATAAAGATGGCGATGAAGTTGATATTTAAAAGATGTATAACTATGTTATGGATTTTTCGAACACTTTCTCACTCGATCCCTATTTCTGTAGCAATTTGCCTTATAGAAGTTGTTGCATCAATTTCCACACAGGCTAATATAACTATCAATCTCTGCCTCTTCGCGTATTTTAAATGATTTTCTAACCATGGAAAATAGCATTTATTTGGGTGTTCACGTTCTGGATATCGTTCCACATATAATGCTCTTGCCACTCTTCGATATTTACGGGATGGATTCTCCGTTTACTAACAACATGTTAAGTTGGTTAAGTTGATCTCCGTGGATATAAACTGGCATTTTTTTGTAAATCTATGATATTTTTCGAAAATATTTTTATCAAAAAACTGTACTAAAACAATGGGTTTTGTTACAATTCTTTAAAATACGTGACAGTATAATAGCGGCATAAATCAAAACAAATGACCATTGACTGCTTGACGTTCATGGATACCATACATCAATCTAGCCTAGGCAGTTGCCGTGGCCTTTCCCACGTTAAACTTTGACCGTTGCTATCTTAAAAATTATTAGGTTTAGGCATAGGGTAGTATTAAGAAAAAATAACCAAAAAAGTTGGAAAAATATGATTGGTTCCATTGAGAATGGGAGTAGCCATTAAAATTAGTGCTTAAAGGACAATTTTTGTAGTACTTCCGAATAAACCGAAAGTCACATTACTTTGATATTGACATAAAAGGATTAGTGATATTAACTTAAGAAATCATGACTGTTTTCATTATTGTTTTAAGTACGTAGGTTAAGTACGTTTTAATCAAAAATATACCGTTTTTCATTAACACGATAAATGATTTAACAAATTTGACATGTTCAATTGCCATTTTTTAAATACCTAGGTAGGTGTAGGACATATAACATGTTTTATACTAACAATTTTATGTAGAATATTAAAAATTTGAAAAATATACAGTGTTAAAATATTAAAGTTGATAGTACTTCCGGTCAGACCGGAAGGGACCTAAAGATGCTGTTATATCTTAAATTTGCAACTGATCCAACCATACAATTTCCCATAATCTTAAATGACATATTGATTAACCGGTATATTCTATTTAACCAATGTTACTGATGATATTATTCAAACTTATGATGAACAATTCATACTGTTTCAATAGCCATCGATTTGCAAAAAAAGTTGACACAATTATTCATTCTCTTCTTGTAGCTAAGTTGAAATAATATGATTTCGAAAATGACTCATTCTTCCTTTATTATTAATTAATTCTGAGTTATTCGTCTGATATTCAAAATCTAACATATAATTTGCTGATGAAATCCGTATGTATATTTGCTTTCATTCTGAAGATTACGTCAAGGTAGAGAATTGTGTAAATCATGATATCAAAGTTTTATATTAACTTTCCAGAGGCACAATTTTTAATTTCTTCTAAACCTTGCCATTCATGATTTGATATTAAAAGCAAGAATAACTTTTCAATCGAAAATCTTAATTATAAACAATTTTAAACTTACTGGAGTTAATTTGAGTATATTATTAGATAATGACCTTCGGTTTAATTAACATTTCAAAAAAGTTGTAGAATAGGCGTATCTATCTTCAAAATTATGTATATTAACAGACACGTGTTAAACACTATTTAAAAAAAAATCTTTGTGAACCATTGGGGCTGTCTCATTTCAGTTATTGTGATACGGTTTAGATTTTAACTTGGTCAGGAGAGTGGATCTAGATTTAAAAAAATGCAATAGTTTTGCGTATGTTTTGTGTATTCAAACATTTTAGCATATTTCTCATTTATATAATGATATATAGGGTAATTAGCAAAAACTCTTGTACGCGCTTTTGTACAAGAGCTTAGTTGAAAAAACTGCAATATTGTAAAAATATTTTCAAATGTACAGGGTGTGTCACAAAAGTGGTAAAGCGATTTTTTCTTTTTTTTTAATGCAAGGCCTACTTTTTGCAATCCGAATTTTATGATCCAAGTCGGTGTTTATTCAACCCCAAAATATCTTCTAAAGTGGTTGCGGCATTGCCAAGTTATAATTTTTTTAGTTTTTAAAGGGGCTAAATAAAAGTTCATAGTTTAATCATTTTTTGTTAACTGGGTGCCAAAGGTTCAAGTCCTAACTTTGTTAAATAAAATAATGTACTTTTCTCAAAATTTTCAAATGGAATACCCAGTATGCCTTACCCCGAAATTACGAATCTATTTATTGTTTTTTTCCAAAACATTTTTAAAATCGATTTCGCTGTTGCCAAATTTATTTTCTTAATTTTCCACCATAGCGATGGGGGGTTTTTCCAGGCGTAACATCCTGTATGGTATTTTTTAAATAGTTTTATTGTCGAAATATTTAAACTTTCTTGTTCATTTAAGAAGCAGAAAATTAATAGACTACATTACAATTCTAATATTTAAAATTGAGGTTTAATGAAAAAAAAATATATTCACCATTGAATAAACAAACGAGAATATGAACATAATTACCATAGAAACACTAGTAATGTGACATTTGCTATAAATTGGTAATTGCTAATTGTTGTAAATATTATTCCCAACAAGAAATGATAAACATGATGTACACCTTAGGAGAAAGTTATGGTAATTGTTTATTAGCTTTAAGAAATATTTGAATGAACAGGATCTATTAAATACGTGGAGAGCCATTAGCCAAAATCTTGATATGATATCCGTAAGTCTTCAGTAGCCGAGTCGCTTAAATCACTAAAGTTTCACCCATATCATGTACAACTACATCAATAACTGTCTGAACTTGACTTTGCATATCGCGTTACCTTATGCCATTGCCATTGCTTTATTTTTGAAGTTTGTTTTGAACAACCGTTAACAAGCAACAGATTTCTGCGATCTTTACAAGAAGAATTTCTAATTCTTTCACAGAGATGTACCATTGCAATTAATAAAAAGTAGTACAACGTAAATCTCCTCGTCTATTATACAATATTTTCTCAAAATATTTTCTGTCAACCTAAAAACTCAATGTCACGTAATTTAAAAAAAATCCATTAACAGCAGAGCAAAAATCAATCATATTTACTCGATTAAGGGATGGGGTTCCCATAAGGGACATCGCAGGCGAATTGAGCATAAATAAAAAAAAACAGTGTTGTTGGCTAAATTCAAAATTCGAGGGCATGGAAGTTATATAAGAAACCCAGGTTCCGGTGGCCCAAAAGTTTCCACCGGTGACGAAGATACAGCTTTGATTATTTATTTAAGGGACAACCCCCCATTCGAGACCGCTATTAAGGCTAATGAAGAAACACATCTCCCTGGTCTGCAATTACAGCTCGAAGAAAAATTCGATGGTCTGAACTGAGAAGTAGGTGTTCTGCAAACCAAATATATTAAACAGAACTAAATAAACAAAGTCGACTACAATTTTCAAACGAATATCAAAACCAACTGTGGGAGTCTGTAGTTGTTTCAGATGAGAAAACGTTTCAGTCCTGTAATAATGGAGGAGGGCGAGTAGTGTATAGGCCAATCAATACAAGATTTGACGAAAGATACACGAACAAGACAAATCAAAGTGGATGCCTTTCGGTAAATGTTTGGGGTTGGATTGGCGGTAGGTGACCAGGAGTTTGTTAATTTATTCAAAACTTATTGCAACATCTTAAATAATGTTATGGTACCATCGGTTGGCGCTATATTCTACAACTATCGGTATAATGTCCTATATGTGTAGTAATTTTATTGTGACCGGTGGGGCCCACTATAACTAGCCTTGAGAAAGGAACTATATTTTCAGAAACGTTGGCAGCTTAAAACTGGGTTTCATTACCAACTGATCCATATCCCATTAAAAGAATTGAAATAATATTAATTGGTTAATAAACAAAATTTGAGAAACATATATTTTTTCAGTTATAATCTCCCTAGTGCTGGAATTATTACCGGAAAGTTTTTGAGTACACGAATTTTTTGAAAATTGCATTTGCAGTCGCGCAACGACGAGGGTAATTGTCTTAAATTTATGTAAAAAATTTCCGGTAATTAATTTAAGCACGCGGGGGATTCGGTAAGAAAATTTCACATCTATATATTAACTTCATCTGACATTTAGATTAAACTAAGACATAACAAGAATAAGTAGGCCAAGAAGATAGAAAGTAGAAATTAATACCACAAAATACGAAGAAAAGCAAAAATAGTGTGTGGAGACAATTTTCGCAGTTTTGTAATGAAAAATCGTGCGATATCAACAATCCGTCAATTTTTATCCAAGCATTGGGTCAAATTCTAGAATATTAAGCTTTTAATATGATGAAAAGAAACTCTCAAAATTATAAAGAAAGCGTAGTAAAGGTTATGTGGAATAGTACGGCAAAGACTTGCAAGAAAAGTTTTATAATCAGTACAAAATCAAATTTAACCATTTTCTGATCCAGAGTTTGCAAACGCAAGCATCTACTAAAAGATCCTTGCAAAAGAAAAACAAGTTCAACAGCAGTATCTAACGAAGAGTTTTCAAAAATACTAGATACTTGTGATGAAGATTCTCCACAAGGTTCGCAACGAAAATTTTTTTATATCGCTTCTTACGAGCTTGCGTGGAGAGGACGAGAAGGATCTTCAGTTTGTATACAATATTTTATGGAAGAAACTGACAACAAAGGTAATTTAACTGGATGAATTGAGTACAACCCAGTATTTTCTAAAACTACTCAGGATGGTTCAAATAAATTATGTGACAGTAAATGGCTATATTCAAAAGCAGTGTTATCGTGCGGGTCATACGATTAATCAACGACAAACTTTTTAAGTTTGTTTTTCTTTTATTACGTGTAATCATATCCTCCGCATAAAATCCGGAAGATGAATTAGATAGATTTATGATATTTTCATACGAAAAAAGAGGATAAACATATAAATACCAGCGGTTGCAAAAATCTTTGAGCGATGTCACTCCAAAGTCAGATTGACAAGTCAGTGACAAAATGAGTAATAGAAAACAATTTTAATCTTAACAATTAAATCTAATAAAATATTACGAAAATGAAAATTTACCGCCCAATATCCAGGCGACAGTAGCAAAAGCTCTGGGAATCAATATAAGGACTGTGCAGAAAATTGTGCATGAAAAAAAGCATAATTTAATACCGAAGATTAAGAAATGTACGCGAAAAAAGCCAAAGATAGAAAACTGAAGCGTCAATGTAAAAATGGATGTTCGTAATGCAATTTACGACTTATACACATCAAAAATAATATAACCCTTCAAGTTCTAAAAGAAGCTTTAAAAAATCGAGGCATATTGGAAATTGGACTAAAATCGTTGTCAAAATTAATAAAAATGTTGGATTTTCGATATAAAAAGGACTGTAATCGAAGATTTTTATGCGAGTTGCCACATATAGCAAGTCAGCGTATCCAGCGTATTTTTAGACGAGACTTGGATATTTTCTAATGGAAGTGGTTCGAAATCTTGGCAGGACGAGTCTGTAAAAAGAGTCAAGAAAAAAAAGAGATGTGGGACGGGAAAACGGTTCATCATTTTGCATGCAGGTTCTTCAACAGGATTTCTCCCAGGTGCAAGTTTACTGTTTTCTTCAACACCCAAAAGCATGGACTACCATGATAATATGAACTGTGAACTGTTTGAAAAGTGGTTAAAAGAACAACTGATTCCAAATTTAGATGCTCCATATTTAATCATTCTGGACAATGCATCTTATCATTCAAGAATCTTAAATAAACAACCTACTTGATCCTGGAAGAAAAGTGATATTTATGACTGGCTAATAAAACAAAAACAAAATCCTTTACCCAATATGCTGAAACTAGAACTTCTTTTAATGGTAAAATCTATTAAAAAACCAACAATATATGCTGTAGATGAAATATTACGGAAAAATGGACATGAGGTTTTACGACTGCCGCCATACCATTGCCACTTTAACGCAGTAGAATTAATATGGGCTGGGGCAAAATCATATTACGAAAAACACGTGAACGATGGTCTTACATCAGATGAAGTGCAAATTGTTTGGCAAGATTCATTAAATTATATTACGCCGGAGTACCGGAAGAAATCTGTGGAACATACGGAGAAATTAATATGTGATTGGTGGAATCGAGAACGAGTTCTAGATGTCGAAATATCACCAATGATCATTGCGCAGTTTGAGGACGACTCAGAAGATGAGGACTTTTTAAGTGATGATATTTCTTAGTCTATAACATTAAAAAGTTTCTGAAGGATTATATTAGTCTTTGACGTGTATAAATATATATATATATATATATATATATATATATATATATATATATATATATATATATATATATATATATATATATATATATATATATATATATATATATATATATATATATATATATATATATATATATATATATATATATATATATATATATATATATATATATATATATATATATATATATATATATATATATATATATATATATATATATATATATATATATATATATATATATATATATATATATATATATATATATATATATATATAGCCTGTATTTTTCGCATTCATGGCCCTTAATTTTAGACTGAAATTTTAAGAAATCGGATAGGTAGGCAAAGATCTGAAAAAATCTCACGAGGGAAGTAAACTAATTATCTTGTGTTTTTAACAAAAGTGTATAATATTTTTGCAAATTTTTTTGTTATCACAATACAAAAAAAAAACAAGTTTTCTTTGCACAAGGGTGGCCAGCATTTAAATAAATGAGACTGTATAA